>JAJHJA010000442.1:0-245580 GCA_021202915.1 Heliconius himera
TTTTCTATACTTAATTTGATACGAATACGTAAATGACAACTTTAATACGTTATTCTTTTGGTGTATCTCCATTCATGAAACTGGTACGAAACTCCCGGGTCATGAGTACGACTTGACCTTGACCGAAAATGTTGATTATTTTATAGATTATTTAAAAATGCCTAAAACGTGTCTTCTATGTATATTCTGTATATTAATTATATATTTAACTAATAATATATGTTACTAATTTAAAAACTGTATAGAAGCTAATATTAGTTATTATACAAAGATTATCGTGAATATTTATCCAAATCAATTAATTAATAATTAAGGCCGTTTGTAATATTTCTATTTTTTTCAATTAATAATCATGTAATTCAAGCGGGCAAAGCTGCGGGCAGGCCGCTAGTTTAAAATAAGTCATTACTTAAAAAAACATTAATCGTTATAAATGTTTTTTTTTTCAATCATTCAATTGTACATTTTTATGAGAATTACGAAAATGCAACTTAAGGTTTTAATATTTTTTTATTAGAAATCCTAACTGCTTTGCAAACATACATATAATATTACAGCACAAACATAATTAAATGTATTAAGTAAATAATTGAGGCCGGTCGTGGCGCAGCGGCACGAGGTGTGACTGCAAAACCGACTGGTTGTGGGTTCGATTCCCACTCGAGGAGATAAAATATTTACTTAAATTTATATTTCCATTTCTTCGTTCTGGTGTCGAGGTTAAGCGCGGCGTTGAGTTCTGCCACTCAACACGCAATGCCTCCAGAATTCGGCAGAAAGTGGGGAACGGAGTGTCTTAACACTAGGTTCCCTCTGCCTACCCTGCTGTGTGCGGGATACAGCGTGAAGCTAAAAAAAAAAAAAAAAAAAAAAAAAAAAAAAAAAAAAAAAAAAAAAAAAAAAAAAAAAAAAAAAAGTAAATAATTCAGTAGTTAAAGCGGGCGAGGCCGCGAGCAGGTAAAGTATCAAACAAAAGAATAATAAGGTAAGATAAATACGGTACTTTTGCATTCGTATGCTCTTATAAATTTAAATAAATATAGTCACTAAATAATACTTTACGTTATTACAAATCGCGATAGAAGAGATTGATAAATAGGGCTGCGATCCCTTTCTTTATAATGTAATTTACTCAATAACTATGTATAAGAATATAAAAAAAAATTGCTTAGAATCATTTTGTAGTAAACTAATATCAAAAGTTAATATCAAAAGTCGTGAAAAAAAGAAAAAAAAAGCCGTTTATAAAGAAGCACATGTAATTATGAATTATCTAAATTTAATTATTATTAATTCATGGTTTTTAAATAAAATTATTTAAAATAATCATATCTGTATTAGGTTCTTACATTATGAAATTGGCGTTTTGTCGTACTGGCCACTTTAATCACAGATTTCTCCTATTTGGTTAGGAATTCCAAATGTGTATTACTTACACATGTTGTATTATTTACACATGTATTTGTTCCGTTTTTTTTTACTGCGTTATTCAGTTAACAAAATGGTATTAAGAATATGACTTCCATCGTGACACCAGAGCTGCGGAAATGACTCGAAGGGTTAATGATGTGTATGGTGGTCGTGTCGCAAAAGAAAACACAGTGCGTTTTTGGTTACAATGTTTTGTTCTGGCGTTTAATAAACTAGTGTTATTCATTACAATTTTCTCAAATCTAGCCAGACGATTACGGAAGACATCTATTGTTATCGTCCTTGCTCTATTAGATTATAATTTTTTTCGGAATTTGGATAGCTTCTTCTGCAAGGAAAAAAAATCAACTCCAATGAGACAGTCCAAACTACCTTCAAAGATTTTATTACTTCCCATTCGAATGGTTTTTTTAGTAAAGGGATCAAGTAACTACCTATGAGATGGCAAAAGCTATATAATCTATGCAAGATAGCAATGGTTCATACGTTGATTAAATAAATATTTAATCAACGTATTTCCTTCCAATAAGGGTCGTTGCCTACAAGCAACTGATTGATACAATTCCATTGCTTTTATAGTCTTTTTCACCTATATTTACCCTCTTTTACATGATTTACTAACACAGCCTAGCCTGACAAGCTCCGTGTTTTCTTCTCTCAACCCCTCGAAAAGGGAGAGGGGAACGGCTTCAGGATGAAACTCTCTGGCCGTGAGATCTTTTTCCGTTCATTAAAATGAGCGTGGCATTGGAGTGGGCCCGAGACATATTGTCTGGGCCCAGACAATGTGTCTCAGGTGAGATGTGAGAGAGTGGGAGGGATGAGCTGGAAGCTATCTGGGCGGTCAGTCCAGCCGAGTAAGGCCACCGGCTATCCGAAGGATGCCCAGCTTAGGCGAGCAGCGACTACGGTAGCAGTTCAGGAGTCGGAGTCAGAAGATGGGAGAACGTCCCTGGGCAGCCTTCTGTTGGCTGCGTCTAAAAGGGCGGGAGTGCATTGGGGCGAAATCGCGCGGATGGTGAAATTTTGATGCGTTAGCCCGACGGTATATCAGAGCAGCGATGTGTTGAATACGGAGTCCTAGATGCGGAGGTCACGCTTTATAGTGGCGTTCCTCATGTACCAAAGAGCGACTGTGATGCGGTGTAATGAACTTGACGCTGGCTAGCGAGGGAAATCTAGGCTGGAGTAGCATACGTCAGGTGAGGCCTGACGTAGGTTTTGTAGATAGCAAATTTGGTGCGCAGTAGAAGGCGTGACATGAGTATGGGCCGCAGGATGTTCAGGGCGGCTTTTGCAGCGTTTTTGGCTTTTTTCACCTGTGCGGTCATGAACAGTCTTCTATCCATAATCACGCCTAGGTACGTTATGTCTCCACGGTATCTCTTCACTGTGGAAGGCAAGTGGAGAAGGGTACGCTAGGTGGCCCCCAAATACGAGAGCTTGGGTCTTCTTCACGTTCAACGTCAGCTTCCACTTCGGGCTACTTTCCACTTTCGTCCAGTTTCGGGTTTAAAGATTTTGTCGGGATCGTTATGTCGTCCACGCAGAGGGCCAACATTGAGTCCTGGCCAGCGGGGATGTCGTTGGTGAATGTGGAGTATAGCATTGGCGACAAGATGCTGGCTTGGGGTTCTCAAGCGAGGCAAGAGTTCACAATGTGATATAAAAACTTCTTCTAATGAAAGATTATCATGTAACAAACGTCAGGGTGACTTGTACACACCACAGTCTTTATAAATCTACGTCATGTAGCTCACGGTACGGAGTGATTAGGGAAAGATCTGCATTAGTCTCAAAACTTTGAACGAAAGAGTGACCTGAAAGAAGACCTCTATAAATCCATGCTTAAGATAGGTACGAGGTGACTGAGAAAAGATTCTTGTAAGACTCTGTATGAGCGTAGGCGTGACTCGGAAAAGATTTGCTTAAAATTCAATTATTTAAATCTTAAAAGAATAGAAATAAAAATTGTTTGTATAAAGGCGCTGTAACTAGTGTGAACCTGTCAGGTTAGATGTAGATGCCGTAGATATAGGTGAAAAAGACTATAAAAGAAATGAAATTGTGTCCATCGGAACAGTTGCTCGTAGGCAACGGGCCCTATTGGAAGGAAACTCGTGTGAAGTTTTGTTATTCGGTCAAATATAATTTATTACAATTACATAGAATATCTTTCCGAATAATTTAGAAACATATAGACGATATGTATTTTGTATTATATTTAAAAACAGTAAAAGTTTCCAATTCCTAACATTATATTAAAAAATATTCGATTTTTTGTTCCGCCCAAACCAAACGCCAATTTCATTTGTAATATAACCAATACATACATTTCTTGTAGATATCGAGATCATAAAACTGTTATGGACTTGCAATATATGAAGAGAATTAAGTTTTATTTAAATTGGTTGGGAAGCTGGCCATTTGAAGATCTATACGAAGAGTATAAAGAGGAACCTAAACGTTTACCGTTACGAAACAGCAAAATTTTGATAATTTACTACATCTTTGTATTTCTAGCAGGTCTTATGTACGTCAAAGTTCATAAAAATGAACTTAATTTCTTTGAACTTGGCCACAATTACATAACACTTTTAATGAATGTAGTTGGTACAGTAAGTACATATATTATAGTACATATATATAGCTAGTATAGTAAGTACATGTATTATAGTGTAGTATACCATTAGTACGGTAAGTACATATTACTGATGTGCTTGCGCTTGAATATGGCTACATATCAATGAATATTGGCGGAAAGTGTGAAACGTAGTGTCTTAACACTAACTAACTCCTTCTGCCTACCCTGCTGTATACGGGATACAGCGTGGAGCTAAAAACAATAAGATTATGGCTACTTATTAATACGTATGGAGAATGATAATTGATATGATTTATTTATTTATTTTAATAAATCCATGATTATATTAAAATTGTAGCAAAGATTGACAATGGCTCTTCTGAATTCATATCCTAAAATGATGGCCCATTTCATATTAAATTTTCATCTGTTTCATCATAAGCACAGATCAAAGTATGCATTGAAAGTAAGTAGCAGTCATTTTATTTATTACTAGCGACCTACTCGCGGCTTCACCCGCTTATACAACCGAATAATACACTTAATACAACAAGATTGTATGTTGTAATGAATAATGTGTGTTTGCAAAACACTTAAGATTTCTAATGTGAAAATTATTTAAACCTTAAGTTGTATTTTCGTAATTCCCATAAGAATATTCAATAGAATGTTTGAAAAATAAAACAACTTATCGATAGTTACAATAAAATCGTAATTCTTTGTTGTCTGTACATGAACGATAAGATGAGAGAAGAGATTGAACAATGTAATTGATCTCGATCGGTTGTCTTTTTGGCCGTGCGTTTGTTCACGCTAATGTCAGAAACAATTTAATCGATTTAAGTGCACTTTTGTATTTTAGCAAACTTCCATAACATTTTTTTTTAATATTTATTATTCAATCGGCTTAGAAATAAAAAAGCTAAAACCAGTATCACCAGTAGTTGTAAACTTTTTACCGCCTGGGACACAAGCAGACAGGTTGTAGGTTCGATAGCCACTTGAGGAAATGAAATATTTAATATTTTCATTTCCTTGCTCTGGTAAATTCCGTCCCTCAAAACGCGTTGCTTCCAAAGTCGGCGGGAAGTGTCTTAATGGGAATAGAGTATCTTAACACTGGATTTCCTCTGCCTATTCTGCTATGTGCGGAATACAGTGTGAAGCTCAAAGTAACAATGTAATATGAAATTAATAATAATTAAAAATGAAAAAAACACAAACAAGGCGCAGCGGCACGAGGTGTGACTGCAAAACCGACTGGTTGTGGGTTCGATCCCCACTCGAGGAGATGAAATATTTACTTAAATTTATATTTCCATTTCTTCGCTCTGGTGTCGAGGTTAAGCGCGGCGTTGAGTTCTGCCACTCAACACGCAATGCCTCCAGAATTCGGCAGAAAGTGGGGAACGGAGTGTCTTAACACTAGGTTCCCTCTGCCTACCCTGCTATGTGCGGAATACAGTGTGAAGCTCAAAGTAACAATGTAATATGAAATTAATAATAATTAAAGCGTACAGCGTGAAGCTAATTTTTTTTTTTTTTTATGAAAAAACATAATTCTTGTTTATAATTGCAATATAATTTTAAGACACAAAAGCATTTAATTAACCTGTTTTCAGATACATAAACAAATTGACACGTTATGTTCGTGGTACACGATTTATCTGTACTCCCAAATGTACGTTGGCTGTTTTTTGTTCAATTTAACTCCACTTGTCAAAAACATGTGGTCCGGTGCATTTCAAGGCAACACTTATTCTGCATTAAATGATACAGCTCCTACATTCGAGTATTCCATATACGTTTACCTTCCATTTACAGTCCAAAACAAAATACAATATGGACTTATCTCGATCATGAATGCATTATTTACATATGATGGAGCCTCCGTATTTTGTACATTCGACGTTTTAATGTCAGTTATAATATTTCACGTTTGGGGGCATCTCAAAATATTGAAGTATCATCTTGAAAACTTTCCAAAACCTGCGTTAGCTGTATGTGAGCAAGGCAATAGGTATACCAATGTGATTATGTATACGGAAGAGGAATTGCAAAATATCTTTGAAATGTTAAAGGAAAATATCGAACATCACAAATTAATTATAAAGTAAGTATATACAGAGTGTTTTTGTCAGCATTACTTTAAATGAAATCACAGTTTTAAGTACTCTATAAAAGCCTTATACAATATTTTATTTTTCCAAAAATGAAAGTGATTTTTTCAAACAAAATAAATAATAAATTTATCGTTGTAAAATAAACCGCAATTTGTCAAAAACGACGCACGAAGACATAAACCTATCAAATGGATACCGCTGCATACGCCTCTTTCCGAAATCGAGTCGTAGGTATTGGCGGCAAACTTCAGGTTTTTAACCTTTAGTAGCATTTTTGTAGTAGTATGTGTTTACACGTTATTGGTATTTCCGTAAAAGGAGCTGACGCTTCCATCCTGTAGATGTCTATATTTTTTTCTAATAACATGTATTAAACACATTCTACCCGTGTATAGCTTCGTTCGCTTGAAATAATTATTGATTTAATAATCTGATTGTAGATAAAATCACAAAAGCATTAGTGTATTATATTTATGTGTAGTGTGGGAAGTTTCTAGTGTATATAGAAACTTCTAATATGAAAATTTTAATAACTTTAAATATAAGGGTATATTATTATAACGTTCTCTGTTTATAAATTTTTGGAATATTTTGGAAAAAATACTATACCTAGGTATATATATAACTTTTTACTGGTTATGGAAAAAACAAAACAAACTGAAAATGAATATATAGGGGAGAGGGGGGTAGCTTAGAACAGGGGCACCTTTGAAAATATGTGTTAACGGAGCTATTTTAAAAAGAAATTTTGGTAGTTTTTTTTGAGTAGTGGCAGCATTAATCTTCACACGTGTCACTTGTCACCGCTGATATATGAGAGCCAGTTGTTGAGTTACGAAGAGTGTTTGATTTTGAGTAAAATTTTATACATTTTTAAATAAACGCGTAAGGATCGCAGGGATTCAATTCAAGGTATATGGATTTATTTTTTCCATTTTTAGTTAGAATGTTTCATTTATCATGCAATAAACTAGATATTACTACAATTTTTAAACTTTTACTTGAAAAATAAACGTTTGTAATTTTTCAATTACCCCTGAGACAGCTTTGAACAAAATCAAGGGGGCAGTTTTGAATATTATTATAAAAAACAAAGGCCAGTCGTGACGCAGCGGCATGAAGTGTGACTGTAAAACCGACTGGTTGTGGGTTCGATCCCCACTCGAGAAGATGAAATATTTACTTAAATTTATATTTAAATTTCTTCGCTCTGGTATCGAGGCTAAGCGCAGTGTTGAGTTCTGTCACTCAACACGTAATGCCTCTAAAATTCGGCAGAAAGTGGGGAACGGAGTGTCTTAACACTAGGTTCCCTCTGCCTACCGTGCTGTGTGCGGGATAAAGCGTGAAGCTGATTTTTTTTTCTTACGTAGACTACTGCCCCCAATTTCAGTTGCTGGTTACGTCACGTACTACATCCATGTTTTCTTTTAAATTGAATTTTTCTAAGTTTAAATTAGGGTAGTAAGCTGTTTATTTAAAAATATTTTGTTTCATAGGTTTTCAGCGGCACGAGGTGTGACTGTAAAACTGACTGGTTGTGGGTGGGTTCGATCCCCACTCGAGGAGATGAAATATTTACTTAAATTTATATTTCCATTTCTTCGCTCTGGTGTCGAGGTTAAGCGCGGTGTTGAGTTCTGCCACTCAACACGCAATGCTTCCAGAATTTGGCAGAAAATGGGGAACGGAGTGTCTTAACACTAGGTTCCCTCTGCCTATCCTGCTGTGTGCGGGATACAGAGTGAAGCTGATTTGATTTATTTTTTTTATTTTGTTTCATTTTCATAATATTAGATTTATTCTATGATTGATCCCATAATGGTAATTACTTCTACGAAGCCAAAGCTACTTTTTAGTTTGTTCGTTTTTGAAAGTCTATTAATGATATTAAAGTTATTTAACAGTAGTACTAATCGCAATATTAAACCAGGTATATTATTTTTTTACGTTTTAAGTTTTAAGTTAACATGGTACCGATATTTGATCTGCATCGTTTCTAATGTTAAGTTTATTAATAAAATTACTTGAATGTTTGATAAGCCTTTTAATTTCATTGAATTCGATGATAGTTCAAAACTGCCCCATATATGTTCAAAGCTACCCCGGAAGGGAGGCAGCTTTGAACATTTGACTACTGCTACTAAAGTTGATATTGCACTGATATTGCAGATCGAATATCAGTACCCAGTTAACTTAAAAAAATAATATACCTAGTTTAATATTGCGATTGTACTAGTACTAGTGTTAAATAACTTTAATATTATTAATAGACTTTAAAAAACTTAAAAAAAAACAAAAAAGTTGCTTTGGCTTCGTAGAAGTAATTAACATCATAGAATAAATCTAATATTATGAAAATATATTTTTTTAAATAAACAGCTTACTACCCTAATTTGAACTTAGAAAAATTAAATTTAAAGGAAAACATGGATGTAGTACGTGACGTAACAAGCAACTGAAATTGGGGGAAATAGTCTACGTAAGAAATAAAAATCAGCTTCACTTTTTTTCCTGCACACAGCACGGTAGGCTGAGGGAACCTAGGCTTAAGACACTCCGTTCCCCACTTTCTGTCGAATTCTGGAGACATTGCGTGTTGAGTGGCAGAATTCATCGCCGCGCTTAGCCTCGACACGAGAACGAAGAAATGGAAATATAAATTTAAGTAAATATTTAATCTTCTTGAGTGGGGATCGAACCCACAACCAGTCGGTTTTACAGTCACACTTCGTGCCGCTGCGCCACTTTTGCGATATTTTTTTACATATAATAATATTCAAAACTGCCCCCTTCATTTTGTTCAAAGCTGCCTCAGTGGTATTTGAAAATTTCCAAACGTTTTTTTTTGAAGTAAAAGTTTAAAAATTGTAGTAATCTCTAGTTTATTGCATGATATATGAAACATTCTAACTAAAAGAGGAAAAAATAAAACCATATACCTTGAATTGGATCCCTGCGATCCTTACGCGTTTATTTAAAAATGTATAAAATTTTACTCAAAATCAAACACTCCTCGTAACTCAACCACAGGCTCTCATATATCAGCGGTGACAAGTGACACGTGTGCAGATAAGTGCTGCCACTACTCAAAAAAAATCTACCAAAATTTCTTTTCGAAATAGCTCTGTTAACACATATTTTCAAAGGTGCCCCTGTTCTAAGCTACCCCCCTCTCCCCTATATATATATATGCGTGAATTAATGAACCAGTAAGAAAAATCATTCACAGCTAGGTTACCATAAAGAACATTTACCGTAGTACCTACTCACAATAACAGAAAATGTTTTTAATTCTACTGTTTTATACTTAACTTTTTATGTATCACTAGATTCATGGATCTCGCCTCGAATGCATTTGATATAATGATATGTCTATACTTCGTATTTCATCAAGTCATCGGATGTATTTTACTTTTGGAAATATCTGCTATGGTACCATTTTATATTTTCATTATTTAACATAATTCAGCTCCACGCTGTATCCCAAATACAGCAAGGTAGATAGAGGGAACCTAGTGTTAAGACATTGTTTAATCATTAAACATTCATTCGTTTAATCATTATACGAATTGTAGCATTAGGTTTCATCGTCGAACACAATATCTTTATAGCGCTAGAAAATCATAAAAATAGGTGCAAATATTTTTTAAATATAACAATCGCAATAATGAAATATTTAGTATAGAATTGAGTTAAAAGTTTTATTTTTAGACTATATTAAAACTTTCCAGGACATGGAATCACTTACTAGTTACGGTGTACTCACTTTCATTATGTTCCAACAATTGATACAAATATCTATAATATTTGAGTTAATCGGGTCTAAGGTACGTCTAAAAATTCTCATTTCTTTTATTCATTAAAAGTTTTAAATGTATGTTTTTATACAGCAGCATGAAATTAAGAATATTGTGTGTGAGAAAAGAATGTTTCAATAACAAATATAAATATACCCTGATCGTTTATTTTTTTTTTAACATAACAGCAAGTTAAACGATCGGTACTTGGTGTATTAGTATATTTTAAAGAATTTTTTTTTTATTTAAGAGCGAAACAATAAAACATGCAGTCTATGAAATGCCGTGGGAGTGTATGGATGTGAAGAACAAGAAAATATTTTTATTCTTTCTATCTAACGTCCAGAAACCTATTACTTTAAAAGCAATGGGCTTAGTATCAATTGGGGTGCAGACAATGGCTTCTGTAAGATATTTTTGTCAATTTAAATAGGCGTGTCTATACAGATACGTTATTATCAATAAGTATTATTTCAGCAGAGAAAAGACCTAGAGTCATAACCATATCATGTTTTTGACTTAACTTTGTTCAACACTTCTTTTCAGCTTTACGCTGTAACCCGCACACAGCAGGGTAGGCAAAGGGAACCTAGTGTTAAGACACTCCGTTCTCCACTTTCCGCCGAATTTTTCAGGCATTGCATGTTGAATAGCGGAAGTCAACGCCGCTCTTTGCCTCGAAACCAGTGCGAAGAAACGAAAATATAAATTTAAATAAATGTTTCATTTTTTCGAGTGAGGATCGAACCCACAACCGTCGCGTTACACGTCACGTCTCGTTCTTTTAATGAAACACTAATATTTAAATATAAATGAGATTATAATTTAAATTATTAAATGTTATCGTGGCGCGGTGGGTTCTACGACTCAGGCGAATGATTGATTATATTTAAATTATTTTAATTTTCTTGTTTTGATAAATAAAGCATGGTTTTGAGTTCCGCCCACTTTTATCAATATATCTTAAGGGATAGAATGGGAACTTCTTTTTAGTGTTATTTTTTTGGTATATTTATTTTCTTACTAAATGTGTTATTGAGTTTCAGATACTTATGTCATTTTTTTTATAGATTCTGAAAACTTCATTCTCATACTTCATAATGCTGCGCACATTGGCCGAGAATTAAAACGTCTTTATTTATATTTTTGTAATAAAATATATACATTATACCAATTAATCTACGTATAGCGAAGCACAATCGTAAATGTATTTAATTTAACACTATACCTTTTTGCTATTGTTTTTAATTTATAATTGTTAATAAAGAAAATAATAAATAATATGAAACAGGTAGGTATCTCATATCAAAACAAAATAATTATAAACACTTTACTTCTTTAGTTACGACGTTTCAAACGTACCAGTTGAGCACAAAATCACTTTACCAAATAAATACTTTATTGTTATATAACAAATCCAGCAGCTTTTATTATTATATTTCACAAATTTGATAATTAACCTGTAAATGATAATTTTATTAAATCTAGTTTTGTGAAGACATTATTTTATTTGAATACCCTTTGTTTGTTGAGGCCAGCCTTCGCTCTGGTGTCGAGGTTAAGCGCGGCGTTGAGTTCTGCCACTCACAACGCAATGCCTCCAGAATTCGGCAGAAAGTGTGGGACCGAGTGTCTTAACACTAGGTTCCCTCTGCCTACCCTGCTGTGTGCGGGATACAGCGTGAAGCTGATAAAAAAAACCCTTTGTGTGATATTTTTTTTAATTTACCTGTATAGGAGAGTGCCTCCTCAGTGGCGGAACTTAACATCACATTTTTTTTCCAGCTTCACGCTGTATTCCGTATGTAGCAAGCAGAGGGAGCCGAATGTTAAGACAATCCACTTCCTACTTCCCGCCTGTGTAAATATTAAATATTTAATAATTAATTTACGCGAGTGCGGATCGAACCCAAAATATGTCGTATTCCCATTACTCTGGTAACGTGGCTTAGCGTGGCGTTAAGTTCCGCCACTGAACACACAATGCCTCGTGAATTCGGCGGAAAGTGGAACACAGAAATGTTTTAATCGGAACGCAGTGTTATTATGTACATTTAGGACGTGACGAGTGTAAAGGCTCACTTAAAGGATCTGGTAATAATAATCTAATCTTATCTAGCTTTACAGTACATCGTTTCGGCAGTAAATACATATGTTCCCGCTTCCTTACCACGTTTCAAAATTCTTAATGCACTCTCAACTTCTTTTATACTAATTTCGAAATCAGCTACATCAAGACTAAGCGTGTCGCTGTTACTTGAAACTGAGTCGTCATCTACTTGTAAAATTTCGCCCATCGCTGCCAAATATGTGGTTGTTAAGTTAAAATTCCACGTTTATAGAAAGCAAGAAACGCTAACTTTTGGTAATAACAAATATACATATCTTACATTATTATTACAAACATATTTAAATACGAAGGTTTCTGATTTAACGCGGGTGAGCGTGAATCTTTAGTTGGCGCTACTTCTGAAAGTGGGGTCCTTTCTTTCAAGTTAGTAAGTACGCATACCGTTTTAACTATATATTGGACTAAATTTCAGCTTTGCTTAATTGACGTAGGTCTGGGGGCCTTGGGATCTCAATCTACAATGCAGTTTTAATACACAGTAACGCCGTTCAAATTGAAGAATAGAATAGAATAGTGTTTTCTACAACTACAGTGCACTCTTCAACATTCACCATGCAATAAGTTATATCTTGAGTTCAGGCATAAAGTAGCGAATGGAGTGTCTTAGAATTAGGTTCTCTCTGTCTGCTCTATCATATGCGCGATAAAGAGAGAGAGAGTTTTGTCTCTCAACAGTTGACATGCAATGGTTCGAGAATTCAACGGAAAGTGGAGTAACGGAAGTGTCTTAATGAGAACTTGATTGTCTTAGGACTAAGTTTTCAGGTTCACTCCGCATACCCTGCCGTGTGCGGGATAAATAAAATTATATATCTAAAATTATATATCAATATTAAAATATTAATAAATTAGCTTGTTGTTTATAAAATGTACTGGATTGTCCTCCTTGTAAGTCTGTTAATTTTTCTCTTCCAACTTATATTTATGAATATAAAATTGGCATTGTTGCAAATTCTCTAAGAAATCTGTTAATATATATATATATATATATATATATATATATATATATATATATATATATATATATATATATATATATATATATATATATATATATATATATATATATATATATATATATATATATATATATATATATATATATATATATATATATATATAGGCCTTGTTACTAAAGCAAGAAAAATTAAAATATATATATTTTTAAATTTTCTCGCATTAGTATTTTTATATATGTGTCTGCAGTGTAGATAGATAGAGATAGTTGTAAAAACTATTAATATGAAAATTTTAAAGTTTTAATACTTTGGGTTACATTATAGTAACTTCCATAAGTATTTGTGATTGTTTTGGGACTTAAAAGTATAACTTAAGATCCTGGAAGAAAAACATGGGTACAAGAACTCTGGAAGCTTTGCGTGATGAGTTGCGGAACTCAACGCCGCGCATTGTCTTCTTAACATAGTGAGTAAATGAAAATATTAAATATTTCATTTCTTCGAGTGGGAATCAAATCCACAACCTGTCGCCTTTACAGTCGCACGCTTATGCTCCTGCGCCACGACTGGTCCCTATATTTATGAATGATTTATGATTATTTAAAAATGTTTCGTAATAAATCTTTTTTATCTAAATCTTTTGGATGGAATATACCCTATGTTACTCAGTGATAATGTAGAATTCTAATGGAAATATTTTTTTAAATCAGTTCAGTAGTTTTTATGTTTATTTACTAAAAACATACACACATACAAATCTTTATTCTTATATAGTAGGATCTTTCTGTCTACCCTGCTGTGTGCGGGATACAGCGTAAAAGTGATTATTATTATTAAAAAAATATCAGTTTTTAAAGTAATAAACGACCATGAACACGTAATAGAAATCACATGGAATATAGCCATAAACTACTAACTTTTAATAGGTTTTTGCAAGGCTTCAAGCGATAGGTATGTGGTCAAGTTTCAAAGTACTCTATTTAATAAACTTTCAATTAATTTCTATATTTTAGTACACAAATGTTGCTAAATGGAATACAGATTATTTATAGGTGATATGTGTAATGTATTTAGGGTTCAACGAGTGTGGTACAACGTATTTGGATGATTTTCAAGAGGCGATGGTTCAAATTCCGCTATATAAAAGAGAAGAGAGAGTGAGAGAGGGAGTTAATCGCATTAGTGTGTGGCGTAAATTCCATTTCATGTAGGTTTTTAAATAAAATCAGCTTCTCGCTGTATCCCGCACACAGCAGGGTAGGCAGAGGGAACATAGTGTTAAGACACTCCGTTCCCCTCTTTCTGCCATTGCGTGTAAGAGGTTTCATGTAGGTTTTTTAAAAATAAAAAATTGTTATAAGCATCTAAATTATATATAAAAAGTCAATAGGTACGTCCTTTATTTACAAACTAAGCATAATTTCACGCCTTTGTCATTGCTTACAGAGTGCTCGGATTTTGATTTAACTTGTTAAGAAGTTTAATTTTAATGGACAGCTAAATTGCATTTTGCTTTCTTCATTATTCAATTAAATAAGTAAGAAGACTTATCTTGTCTTTGTGAAGTTAAATAATTATTTAATCTAAGTATTTTTTTTATTACTTTACTGAGCTAAAATTTTTACTACTCTTATTCAAATTTAATTAAATTTTTCACTTTTATACTACCATTTTTTTCATTGTGTTTTTCGAAGTGAACTAATTAGACTACGGTTTTATCTAAATCCCTTAGTGTTATGAAAATATTATCAAGGTTGAATGATAATTAAATTAAAATTAAATTAAATCAGCTTCACGCTCGCACACAGCAGGGTAGGCAGAGGGAACCTAGTGTTAAGACACTCCGTTCCCCACTTTCTGCCGATTTCTGGAGGCATTGCGTGTTGAGTGGCAGAACTCAACGCCGCGCTTGACCTCGACACCAGAGCGAAGAAATGGAAATATAAATTTAAGTAAATATTTCATCTCCTCGAGTGGGCCACCCACCCACAACCAGTCGGTTTTACAGTCACACCTCGCGCCACTGCGCCACCACTGGCTTCAACTGAATGATAATAAACATATTTTTTTCAGTAAGTTGAAAGAACCTAGTGTTAAAACACTCCGTAACATTTTGCCTAATTCTAAAAACATTCCTTTTCTAATGGTGGAACTCATTAGTCACTGCGTAGTTGAATAAATATAATAAAGTTACTTGTGTTTACAGTAAGATGCTGTCCCACTGGCCCAGCCAGGAAGGCTTATTAGACTATCTTCAAGTATTTTTTCATTGGATTGGATCCCGCACTTAACAGGCAGGCAGGCAGAGAGTGTTAAATTTTTAATATACTGTTCCCATTACGATACATCAGTTCCCCATTTTCCATCTGATTGTCATGTGTTTCAGTGGTGGAGCTCAATGCTGTGCTTTGCCTCGTTACCAGAGGTAGGAAATAAAAATATTAAATATTTTATTCTAACGAAATGAACCTACGAACCTACAACCGTCGCGTTTACGCTTGTGCCCCTGCGCTATGACGACATATCCAATTGCACAAAATACATTTATTTATATTTCAGGTTTGTTTGCATATTTTACACTAACACTCCAATGTTTCAACTTCTTTCTAATAAATCACAAAAGTATTTGTAAACTTTTCTATTTGGGTTTGTGATTTTTTCAACTTAATATTTTATTCAACGTGTTGTAAAAGTTAAGATGGAAGAGGTAAAAGGAATATATATTTTTTTATAAATAGCTAAACAAGAGTCTCTTGTTGCCTTTGCTGCGTCGTGACTAACAGTGCAAAATGGTTGTGAATTCAAATTTTATTTGGGGCCTACATACACATGTATATGTTCGACATTCCCAGTCGTGGCGAAAGGGCACAAGTGTGCGAATGTTAACGCGATAGTTTGTGGGTACGATTCCCACTCAAGGAATTGAAATATTTAATGTCTTATTATTTACGCTTCTGAAAAAGAACACGCCGCGTTGAGTTCCGCCACTCAACTAACTAATACATACAATGTGTTCAGAATTCGGCGAAAAATGAGCAATGGAATTATTCTAATGAGAACGGTTTGGCTTAACACTAGATTCCCACGCTCTCTCCTCCTACCCTGGTATGGGAAAGATACAGAAGCTAAAAACAACCTATATATTCATCACGGATTTCACATGTCTTGGTGAATAGTCTAACATCAAAATATTTTATTCGCTATCTGTCCATGCATTTTACACATTTTGTGTTTACTGGCGGAACTCAACGCCGCACTTTATCTTGTTATATGTAAATAGTAAATATTTGTTGATGTTTACAATAAATATAGGCTCAGTCTTACTAGACAAGATTTATCTCTGAGTCAAAATAACAGAACCAACTAATTTGTAATTAGATTATCTGTTTAACCCATTTAGACCCATACCTTAACTAGCAGTAAATAAAAAGTTTTTTAAGTAATAATTGGTAGATTCCGATGTAATAAAATAAAAAATGTAAAAAAAATAATTATTTTACTTTATTTTAATAATAAAAAAAAGCCGTCCTCAAATGGGGCCACTGGGCTCAAGTGATATGAAAATTTTGGAAACAATTTTTTTCGACGCAAAGTGTTTTACAACACTTTTTGCATTGCCAACGTGCCTTTTTATGGCACACTGCACAACTTAGTTGCTGGGAAAGTTTTTGGGCGTAGTGTCCCACCCCACAGGCATACTTGGCACTGCAGAAGCTGCTGGGCGCATAGATACGCTGCTGTTTCCGTCTCTCAAATAGTGACGAGTGATGTAACGACAAAAATCAAGCTGATCTATCTTATTTGTATTCCTTAGTAGGTGTAGGCGTCATGAATTTGCAACAGCGAGATCCAGCATGTATGTAAATAAAACCCACCACCATTTTTTACCACGTACAGCAGTATGATACAAGGAAATAGATTGATCTGTCTGATCCACCCCGCCCATACCGTTGTTTTGAAACCTGCAGTTTGACCCTACAGTTTTGAAAAACGTGCGGAATGCCAACGTCCATTTTTTTCTTTTCTACAGCACTCCATCTCTACTTTACCCAGAGGAAGAACGCTGTCGAAATTTGACCCCATTGTGCAGACGCTGTTGTCCAACCATCGCGCAAATAATTCGGTGAAATTCGGTCGACTTAGTCAAAGCGGTTTTCATTCATAATTCATATCCTTTACTGCTGTGAGAGGACAATTTGTAGTTCTACTTTCGCGAACAATACCAGTTGTTCGATAACCAGCCTGTTGTAAATCTCGAAGCAATACGTAACCAGAAAAGAAATTGTCGAAGTATACTACTCTTGTACCCAAAAGCTCTGTAGGATTGGCTCCTAGAGTTTTCCCTCAGTATAAGTCATTTGTCGATTATTTCTATTAGTAAACACTTCCACCCTGTCTGATATGTCTCGTGGCAATAGCAGTGCTTTGTATGTTGTCATCATCTTCTTTTTCTTCATCGGTAACCACACTTGATTCTGGAAGCAGCGCAACTAAATCTACCTCTCTGGCGTCTTCTTCTTCAATAATTACAGCTTCAATTGCTTCTTGAAGACTCTGGTTTTTATTGCAACCGCTAAATGTTCTACGTATCATTATGAACTTGAGATGGACCGACCAATAAAAAAATATTTTTTTACTTCTGATATGCCCATTGGCCCTAATTGGGGACAGCATAGTAAAAGCTAAATTTGTCTTATTACAACTCTTCTTTTCTAATTAAAAGTAATTATATTATATAATATACTATGTAATTGAGTATGTTTTGTACCAAAACAAATGTAACTAGAAGAAAAAGTTAAGAATAAAAAATACTTACTTTTTGCCTTCACTAATTTATACAACAGCTCCACAAAAGGCACAAAATGAACAATTATAAATGTATTTTAAATGACTTTTACGGCTACAACATAAAGATACACTATTTATCGACACAATTGTAGACATGAACTGCATAAACATAAAAACATAAAAATAACGAGGGTACTTTTATAAATGTCCCCATTTGGGCACGGCGGGTCTATATGGGTTAATATAAAGATCATTGAGTGCGCAGTGGCACATTGTGTGATGTAAGCGCAATGGTTGTGGGTTATAATAATTTAATTTTATCGCTCTGGTAACAAGACAAATTGCGGCGTTGAGTTCTTCCTGAGTGGAAGAACTCAACTCGTAGTGTTATGGAAATTTGGCGCAAAGTGGGAAACGGAATGTCTTAACACTGAGTTCCCTCGGGCTATTCTGCTATACTAAAGCTAAGTACCTCATATTAACGTTACTGAACAAAAACAGTGAAGTTTAAATGTATCATATTTTTATTTTAAAACGCTGTGTACTAAAATATAAAGTGTTTTTGAGGTCTAAAATAGTCATATTAATATAATATATATGCAGCCATCAGTTGTCTGTGGTACTATATATATATATATATATATATATTTTGCAACCAGTTCAACATAACACCTGTATAACTATCAAAATTATCAAAATACAAATAATACAAATCTTGTATATATTTTACATAGTTTATATTAAAATAATCCAAGTAAAGAACTACTGAGCAATCACTTACTTTTACTTTGTGATAATTCACCTTAAAACATGAAATTTATGTTTTAACGTGAATTATCATTGTAGGTACCTTACATCGCTTCGAAAAGAGCTGATACTCTTAAAACTGCAAAACTGATTTTAACTAAACATAGTTACGAGTGACCGCGAGGAATCTGGCTTTCGATTAAAAAAAACCACATCGGAATCGGTCTATCTTTTTTACACATCTTTTTCCGTCGGGGATTAAAACAAGAAGAAAAAATGGTGGTGACAAAAACAAAAAAAATTTACACCTCAGTGGAGTTAAAATCAATAATCAAAATATTTTTAGAATAATCGCTTATAAGATTAGAAAGTTCTTATCCATATTAAGAATAACAAGCTCATTTAGAAAAATAACATGAAAGGACGATCAATATAATCCATGTGACGGTGAACAAAAAGAATTCGTTTTATTAAGTCCACAACAAAAATCTAAATCCAACCTCTTAATTCTATAAAAGAAAAAGCGTTGCGGTAATCCTGTTCAATACCAATAGAATATTAATGGGAATTAAATAAAATGGCCACATTTTGAATAATTATATCACAACGGATATTTTTGACAGAACACCAATTATTGTATCACTCTGTTCTTCGGTTTGAGCAGAATTGTGCATTTTTTAAACATTTTTTTTAAACATTTTTAAAGTGTTATTCCACACTTAGGAAAGAAAAATACTTATTTAGAAAACGTATAAAAATTTGAACGCAGCGGGACTCGAACCCGCGCCTCCTGGAAACCGACTAGGCGCTCTGACCACTAAGCCATGCGTTCTCGCCATAGAATTGTGCAGTTAGAGTTTTAAATATATATTAATTTTTTTAGTGATAAATATTTTACGAGCGAGAATCGAATCTTTTAACATTAACATTTTAAGCGTTATTCTTTTTGGTTTAATATTATTAAATGAAAAAAAATTTTTATAAAGTGAAATTTATTCACCTATAGGCAAAGGAGCCGTCGTGGCGTGGGTACATGAGTATGACTGTTACGTAACGATTGTGGGCTCGATTCCCACTTAAGGGAATGAATATTTAATAAAGCAGAAACCCGGCGTGAGTTTCCCCACTTAATACGCAATGTTTTTAAAAATATGGCGGTAAATGGAGAACTGAGTGTCTTAACAGTAGGTTCCCTCTGACTACTCTACTGCAAGCAGGATACAGCATGAAGCTGATTATTTGATTATATACCTATAATTTACAAATTAAATTTGCGTTACAACAACGAGAGGCAATATATTCTTGTGATATAAAAATATCAATTAATTATAAGTTTAAATTTTTAAATATCTACCTACTGTTTTTTCTTGAAAGTATTTTTTTTACCAGAATGTCACAGCACGTAGATATTCTATTTATAGTGATTTATTAGTGAAAATTCTATTACTTTTTGTCATGTCTCACAAAAGCTAGGAAATATTGAAGAAATATTTAGGGTTCCGTACCTCAAAACGGCGAAACGGAGTCCTTATAGGATCACTCTGTTGCCGTCTTATATGTACGTCTACACAACAACATACATACGTATGTACGTCTGTCAAGATCACATCTCGAGATAAATTGCTAAAATTAATAATATTCCAAATTGCGAAACGAAATTCGTCGCGTAATCAGTACTTACAGGATACTTTCTGTGGATCGAGACAGTTATGAAATTTGGTATGAAGTGTGAACTTATAAGACAAATATAGAAATTGAAAAAAAGCCGGACACGCCCATCAAGGATTTCGCACAAAACTTGGAGGTCTCGACATTTTTCTGAAACTCAAGTTTGTTGTTAGCCAGAGCCCTTTCATCTGATACCTCACTTGATGAAGTAGATCTGAGTATACGATTTGAATTTTAACTCGATATCTCCAAACGCTCCTGAGATAAAGGCTCTTGACAGAAAGACAGACGGACGGAGAACAACGTGATCTCATAAGGATTCCTTTTTTCCTTAAAAAGGTACTGAGCCCTAAAAAAATTACCGCGTAATCAAAACTTATAAGGTATTTCCCGAAGATCTACAATTATTAAATTTGTCAGTTGAGGCATCCCTCGGAAATATTTCCTCATGAGGTGAACGGACTTGGTTCAATTCAATTCCAAGAAGACACAAGTTTGCGCATTAACTTAACAGCCGCGCTCAGTATTAGCACACTGGATGTTAGCGTTTCGAGTATAGGGCCCAGATTCCTCGCTATGCGTTCTCTACCGCATTTATCATGGGCAGTGTTCTGAAGAATAATTTGACCTGTTACCTGTCACCGAATTTTTTAACCGCACAACTCAAGTACCATCGATACCATCCGGATACATGGCACTCCACTACGATACGGTTTCACAGGAACTTCCTTCCACGCATCACACAACTGTGAAATATAACGGCGGTAGTGTTTTCAGGTTGATGCGACCTGGGTACCTTCAAAAAGCGTGTCTATCTCCACTTTAAAGGCCGGCGACGCTCCTCTGGTGATGCACGGGGTCGTGGGTGGCGCTGATCACTTACCATCAGGTGACCCGTACGCTCGTTTTTTTTTCATTTTTTCCATAAAAAAATGTGGGAACTTACAGTACAAATTAGAGTAGAAGTACGAAAAACGAATTACAATACAAATAAAAACTATTATGAACGTATATATAATTGTCTTGCCTGCAGCGACCCACGAGGGCTACAATGTTTCATCCAACACGTGTAACTCGCGAGAGCGCACTGTTATTGTATACGGAACCTTTAAAAGATTATTAGTATATTTTACTCATAAGACTACTTTAAGCGAATTTTACTTCACAATTTCGTTTTCGTTAATCTCTTATTTGTTGGAAAAATTTGAACTTAAAATAAAATATTTAGCATATTCCTATATACTAAAATTTATTATTGTATTTACTACTAAGCTAGAAATTTATTTCACCATTTTACGGCTTTTATGAGTTTCAAGCGAGATCTGAAACAAAGTAAATTCATATCCGATTCGTTGAACATAGTTACTATTTTGGTCAAAATAGTTTACTATTTTGAACATTTATTGCCTGTTGCTCAATTCTAACAACCCCACATTCCAACAGTAACCATAAATTATCTATATCATAGAATAACGCATTTTTTTTGTTTTCAG
Organism: Heliconius himera; assembly: GCA_021202915.1. NCBI lineage: Eukaryota > Metazoa > Arthropoda > Insecta > Lepidoptera > Nymphalidae > Heliconius > Heliconius himera. The sequence goes on from JAJHJA010000442.1 coordinate 21,725, forward strand.
CTTTATGCTATATCCTGCATATAGCAGAGTAGGCAGAGGGTAGTGTTAAGACACTCCGTTACCCACTTTCCGCCGAATTTTAAATACACTCAACAGAGTGGCAGAACTCAACGCCGTGCCTTGGCCGCAACTAGAACGAAGAAACTAAAATATAAATAAATAATAATTCAATCCAAACTACAACCGTTGCGTTACAGTCCTGATTCCCTGCGCTACGTACGACGGCTTCAATAAGACACACGCCTCTAAGTACTAAATGTATTTATAGGTATAAATGCTTTAGAATTGTACAATTTTTTTGATATCGTACTTTATCAATTGAGTCATATTATATTGATTTGGTTGCGATGGTTGAAAATTTATTACGATACGTTTTCGATTTCAGATTTGGACTTCGCCCAAAAATAACATATAACAAAAATGGGTAATAGGTAGGTATATAACTATCAATAATACTACAATTTTTCATTTTTTATTAGTTTAAATCGGCTTCACGCTTTATCCCGCACACAGCAAGGTAGGCAGAGGGAACCTAGTGATAAGACACTGCGTTCCCCACTTAGCTTTTATTTATGTCTGTGCATAAATCTATTATAACATATTTTTTAATATTTATTGTTCACACATTGTACAAAGCAGGGAAGACATAGAGAACCTAGTATAAGAAACTCCATTAGGTATAGAGTGCCGGAGCTCAACACCGCACTATCCCTTCTAACTTTTTCTAAAAATACAGTCTTAATCAGTTTATCTACGCTATATTTATAAATTAAAACTTAAAAAATAAGTCTTTAAATTAATTTAAACAAAAATAAAATGTATTTGCTTTACCAACCGCTTTTTAATATTTGCTTTCTGTTTGGATGTTATTTATGGAACTAAATTGGTATTGCAACTATAAAAAAGTGTCTATAATTAATTTTATTTCATAAAATAAATGAATAATAATTTAACTAACTCAAACAAAATAAATAAATCAAACTGAAAGAAAATTCAAAATGAAAGAAAATTAAAATGTATACAAAAAATAATTAGGTAGCTATTTATTAATTTTCACACTATACTATACTAGCTTCACGCTTTATCCCTAGCGGGTAGTCAGAGAGAACGGAGCGCCAAACGCTACGGTAAGTTTCTATTCATATTGCAGGTAATTTCACTATATACCTATAATATAAAAACTTTTTACCTTTTTAGTTAGATGGCAAATAGAACCTATTGTGAAGACTCTCTCGACTTCAAGACAATGCGTGCTGACTAGCGGAACTTAACTCCGCGCCATAAAGTATATGTAATATAGTAATAAGGGAATAAAAATAACTCCTACTCTCGAATAAGAATCTAACCTACAAACATCGCGTATAAGCCGTCCTATTTTGCTACTGTAGCCAAAATTATAATTTACATTTTAAAAAAAGTTTATACATTCAAAAAAAGTTGTTCATTTCTTCCAACATTTACAAAACAAAATTATACCTATATGTCAAAACAATTATCATTTAACAATAAAAAAATCGACAGTGCTTTTCCGCAAACCGTTTCACATAATATTTTGCATATATTCTATACTGGACACTGCATTGAAATCAAGTTGCAATGAATAAACTTGTGTTATCTTATCTGTGTCAGGTAAACTGTACTAGAATACACCCATATACAGAGTGTTTTGGTCTGTACTACTTTAAATGAAAGCACAGTTTTAACTACTCTATAAAGACTTAATACAATTAAAACGATAGAGATTTTGCCAAAAATTAAAAAGTTTTTTTTTTCAAACAAAATCTATCTATATATATAAAAGGACTTGTGCTGACTGACTGAGGTAAGACGCACGCAGAGCCGTAACCGCTGATGGTAGAAACGTGAAATTTGGGCAGATGTTTATTTTCATATTCTGGACATCCACTAAGGAGGGAATTTGAAAAATTTTAACCCTAAAGGGATGAAATAGGGGTTGAAAGTTTGTATGGAAAAAAATTTTAATCTGCACCGATTTTTATAAAATTTGTAATTCAGACTCTTAAAAATATTTCATTGAACACGTGTTTCATGGTTTTTAAGAATTCACCCCCTAAGGGTTCAAATAAGGGGTTGAAAGTTTATATGGAAAAATCTTTAAATTGCCACCGATTTTTATAAAAAATTAAATTCAGACTGTTAAAAATATTTTATTGAACACGTGTTTCGTGGTTTTTTTAGAATTCACTCCTAATAAGCGGGCGAAGCCGCACGCGCCCTCTAGTATATAATAAAATTATCGTTGTTAAATAAAACGCTATTTGTTAAGAATGATGTACATATCTAAGTGACAACATCGCACACGACTTCACGAAATCGAGTCGTAGTTATTGAGTAGTTGAATGTTGTTTAGATTTATTATAGAAAATAAGTAATTGCATAAAATAGGACGAGAGATACCCCGTTCTGGTTCTGATATGTTTTATAAGATTGAAAAGTGACAGATCGGCAACGTTTAGCAGTATTTTTGTAATTGGTATCTATTCGTAACTGTGACACACATAACACAGTATGGATAAACATCCCGAAATGGTAATAATACTCTTACGTCTAAACTGTTGAGGAATCTTGATTATTTTTTTATGTATTTTTTAGAGCTTGCCGCGTCCATCCTGTATATGTATGTAGTTCGTATTTTAGGCAAAAACTGTACCAGTACTTTTATAAAACCCGTTCACTAATTATTATTATTATTTCTAAACTTTACACTCTATGACAAACAGTACCCGGGAACGGGGTGTTAAGACACTTCCGTTTCCCACTTTGCGCCAAATTATGGAGGCATTGCGTGATGAGTTGTGGAACTCAACGCCGCGTTTTACTTCGTTGCCAGAGTGAGAAATGAAAATATTAAATATTTAATTTCCTCAAGTGGGCATCAAATCCACAACCTGTCCAATTTATAGCCGAACGTTTGTGCCTCTGCGCCCTAACTGGTCCACTTATTGGTACTTATTACTATTATTATGCATAAAATTCAAATACTTTTTGATATTTCCAAAACTACTTTGGTAAATAGGAGATGAGATCTTGCCAAATCGCTTGTTGTTTAGATACATTTGTTACTTAACAGTTTGTAAAATTAAGTAGTATTGTAAACTTGAATTATTGATATTATTATATAATAAATTCCTATAATTTTTTTAATATCTTAAAATATTTTTCTATATTTATATTGTTATCTTATTACCATCTTTTTTTAATATATGTAAAGATAGGCAATATATAAGAATAACAATTACATACTTATTTAGAAAACGTATAAAAATTTGATTTAGTCGGTTTCCAGGAGGCGCGGGTTCGAGTCCCGCTGCGTTCAAATTTTTATGCGTTTTCTAAATAAGTATTTTTCTTTCCTAAGTGTGGAATAACACTTTAAAAATGTTTAAAAATAACAATTACGTTTTACTTATTTTTTTATGTCTTGTCAGAAGAAGTCATATCATTAGAAGCATTTACTATTAATAATAATATATTTTTTTAATTTTTAGAAGAAGAATAAAAGTTGCTATTGAAGATATTCAAAATAAAATATATAGGAAATTACGTTATAGACTATTTTGAACATCAAAATAATTGTTACATGATGTAAAAAATAAAGTTTTTAGGACAAGTCATACAAAACAAAACGAGAAATAGCCCTTTGAGCTTTATTCGTTTCTTCTCAAGGGAGGTGCTTTTTTTGGTGGCTGAGTAATGATTTAAAAAAAATAATATGTAAATATATTCTTATTGAATTAGATACTTTGAATCACTGGAGAAAGGTCTTCCTTCGTAAATAATTGAATGCTGAATCATTTACACTATTATTTTTATTTTCTTGTCTGAAACGATAAATAAACAGTGGGCCAGGAACAGACTGATATGTCAATGTAACAAAAATCTGCCAATCCTACAAAATGCAAGAAATACGAAAAGTAAGTAATAATGTAAGATTACATTAAGACAGCTCTACCCCTAGAGATTATTAGATTTTAACTTTACTCCATTAAACTTTTAGTACATTTAAATTGGTTTATTTATGAAAACTGTCAAACAAAATTAAATATCTAAGTCGGTGTTTAGGTAACAAACTTTCCCCGGACTGGAATTCTGTTGCTAACATTCTCCTCCCGAGAGACTTCTCTCGTACGACACGTAATTTTCAGGGAATGATCAAACTGAACATTTTAAATTATAAATATTATATGGTATAATTTTTTTTCTTGGAGTAGAATTTTATCATTCCTTTACTAACGAAATTTTAAAATTCGCAAAAATGAAATCTATTAATATTTTTTTATAAATAATAAATTCTCTTCAACATTTATTAAACTTTTTAATTAATACAAACTTGATGAAAATGTTGAAATTAAAATAAAAAATTGATATACTAATTCTAAGCATACGAGTTGGGACAAAATATTGGGCAGTCTTTTTCGAGTGCCGGTACAGGCGCGTCGTGTCTGTAGCTCTCGTAGCAGTCGATAAGTTCTTTATAACAATGCGTTAGTAAATATAAATAATATAATAATAAGTTATCAATGATAGAAAGAAAACTGTGACACGTTTTTTTTTTAAATAAAAAAAGTGTAAAATTTTTTTTTTAAGTTTTCAAAAGATTTTAGCAACTTTTTTAAATAATGTAAGTACTTGTTTTCGTAATTATTTAGAAAAAGGTTGGCTGCTACAAAATTGTATTGTACTCGTACATAATTAATTAACAAAATAATTAAGAGTTTTTCTTTTTTTTCGTATTTTTTACTTATAAAAAAAAACAGGAAAAAAAGTTAGGTTTAGAGATTTATCCATTAATTAGTTGATTTAATTATATAAAATGGCTCTTTCTCATCAATTACATAAGAAATTAACTTGTCTGTCTGTTTTCTGTCGTAAACAATGTGGTATTAATAAGGTGTAAGTAAAATATGAATTTAATTACACTTAAATAATCTTCATATAAGGCCGTCATGGCACAGTGACAATAGGGTGTGACTCTCATAGTCACACCCTATTGTTCGTTCCCCATTCGAGGGAATGAATTATTATTTTTAATATTTTCCTTCCTTCACTCAAGCCAAAAGTCCAATGTTGAGTTCCGCCACTCAAAACGCAATGCCTCGAAAAATCCGACGGAAAGTGGGAAACGGAGTGTCATAATACTAGGTCCCTTTTGATTAGCATATAGTGTGAAGCTGATTTGATTTTTTTTATCCTTTAATTACATTTTTAGCTTTACGCTGTATCCCACTTGCAGTAGCGTAGGCAGAGTAAAGCTAGTGTTAAGGCACTCCACTCCCCTTTTCACCGTATTTTGGAGACATTGCAAGTTGAGTGGCGGAATTCAATTTCCCTGAGTGGGAATCGAACTCACAACCTGTCATATTTACAGTCACATTCTTGTGCCTCTGCGCCTATCCACACAAGTCAAATACTATTTTCCGTATCACTTCAATCCAATTTTCAACATTGTAGATGTCTGTCCCTTCTGTTAAATTGAGAAACAGTATTCGCAGTATCCTAATTCTTAGAAAATGCAAAAGGTATTATTTGTAAAATTTAATATAAAAAATGCAATAAGTAGATAGTATCATATTTTTTTAGAAAACGTATAAACGTTTTTACGTTGTGGAATTTGAAGCTGCGCCTCTTGAAAGGCCAAGAGGGTTCAATTTCCGACACGTGTTTTTTTTTTGTTTTAATGATGTCTTTCATAAGTCTGAAAAAAAACTTTGAAAATGTAAAAACTTGGTAATACCATTTTTTATACGGTCTTATGTACAAATAATTATAAAACACATGTGCAATTCAAAATTATAATTAATTACATAACGTTATAGTTTTTCATTACGCGCGGTCGCGCGTGGCCAAGTTCAGTAAAACAGAACTGGCGAGCGGCACCGAGGGTAATTTTACACGAACCATTTGAAGCCACTTTTTACCCCTTCATAACTCAAAAACTATTCCACCTAAACCTGTCAAATTTAGCTAAAAAATTTAGACCCGCTACTTGTATACGTGCATCAAATTTCATAAACACAGCTCAAACGGTTATTTAGATAATGAAGTCCGAAAATCGTTAATTTTAACAGGGGGTTGCCTGACCTATAGACCTTAATTCTAACCCAGTTCTAGATGACCTAGAACGGTGAAATTTGGCATCCAGTTAAGTAATTGGGTGTATATAAAGGAAAAACTCCGAAACTAGTAATTTTTTATCGTTTTCTTATAATTTTTCAATAAATAGATTTTACTAGGAACATTTACTTATAGCGCCTGTAATGTAAGAATAGCAATCAAAGTTGATGACAAATGGTTTTTAGGTTTAACGCCTGACATTTAAATAAGAACAATGCATTATTTATATGTTGCTTTATTTAAATGACAGGCGTTAGTAAATATTTTATTTGTTTTGTTGACTAACTGTCTGTATAAGAAATATTTCTCCAATTGTAGCAGAAAATTACTGTAATTTATGTCCTGAGACAGCCTGTCATCATGTGGATTTCAAGGGCTATACGTAAAAATATAATTAATGTATTAACATCCTTTATTATTTAGTAATTCAAACATATGTTTTAGTACTTATTATATTAGGAGTACTTGCATAGTTGATTAATGTATTTGATTTTTGGTATTAAGTTATTATTACAGTATTTAGCGGACATCAGTAGTGGAAGTTCATAACTTATAAAAGTTAATATCTAAACGACTGAGCTTTACTCGAATAAAGGATAGGAGCCTGTAAAACACACCTAAAAGGATTGTTGTTGTAACTTTAAAATTATTAAAAATATTTTTATTATATGATGAAAATAAAAATTTACAGAATTAGCATTTTTTTCTTTATTTGTTCTATAAGACGTTGTTGCGTTTTTTTATGGAAAAGGACAAGGCAAAAGACCGTTCAGGTCTACTACTGCCCACGACCCCGTGTAACACCAGATTAGATACAGGTGCGTTGCCAGCCTTTAAGGAGGATTGGGCGCCGGAGCCCGGCATTACCTGATGCAAAACGTAGTGGCACAAAGCCAGTACTTAACGCCGGTTCTTAATGCTGGTGGTGGTAATGATCCGGTCGAGTCTGTCCATGCGTGTTGCCATTGCTGGCGACGTGACTCTACCACACGTACTTTAATCGCCTCTTACGACACCATCAGTACCAGGATGATCCTATAATAGGATCACACGGGCCCGGATCACACGGCATAAACATTGCGTGACAAATTTTAAGTGTATGAGTTCACGGTAAGTATCCTGTAGGTTTTGATTCCCTTGCGAGATTTAAAAATTTGCGGTATAAACGTATCTTTGGATTGCATTGGCTTAGAAATTTGATTTTTTCATAGCTTCAAGGAACAGTAGACCTGACTCAGCTTCAAGCTGTATCCCGCACACAGCAGGGTAGGCAGAGGGAACCTAGTGTTAACACACTCTGTTCTCCAATTTCCGCTGACTTTTGGAGGCATTGCGTGTTGAGTGGCGGAACTCAATGCCGCGCTTTGCCTCGACACCAGAGCGAAGAAATGAAATTATAAATGTAAATAAATATTTATTTTCCTCGAGTGGGGTCGAACACGCAACCAGTCGATTTTACAGTCACTTTTTGTGCCGCTGCGCCACGACTGACCTTGTAGACCTGAAATATTTGATAAAATTTCAGATTGAAACCTCCACACGTTTTAGATAAAAAGGGACAGACGAACGGACTGACAAACAACTAAGTGATCCTATAAGGGTTCTGTTTTATTGCCTTCGAGGTACGGAACCCTAAAAACAGTCACTACAAAAAACAAGAAAAAACAAAACAACTATAAATAATACACAATAAATAAATATAAATAATAATTATAATGATAAAAAATAGAAATATATATAAAATTTATCACAAAGTGGGACTGTAAAACCGAATGGTTGTGAGGTCGATCCATACTCAAGGGGATGAAAATTAAATAATTTTATTATTTAAATTTATTTTTCCATTTCTTTGCTCTGGTATCGAAGCAAGGCGCGGCGTTAAGTTCCGCCACTCAGCACGCAAGGCCTCTAGAAATCGGCGGAAAGTTGGGAACGGGGTGTCTTAACACTACGTTTCCTCTGCCTACCCTGGTCTGCGCGGGATACATCGTGAAGCTGAAAAAAAAACCAAAAAAATATATAATTTATATTTCCATCAAGACAAAGCGCGGCGTAGAGTTCCGCCACTCAACACGCAATGCCTCTAGAATTCGGTGGTGGTGTCTACTCTGCTGTGTGCGGGATACAGCGTAAAGCTGATATGATTTTTAATTCGATATACTGTCAGCCTACCAGTTATCTTAAAAGCAGTAATTGTAAAGTAATTGTTAACAACAGTAAAAATTTTAATAATTGTTAATAAAAAAAAATAAGAAAAAAAAGAGAAAATAAAAAATACTTAAACGAAATAATGAAATTAGAAAAAAAATAATAATAAAAATATCTGATTTCTAAACGCAGCGTACATTAAATCTTTTCTAATCTGACAACTGTCATTTAATCAACAAAATAAAAAATACACTCGAGATTAAAAGACAAATATAATATATTTTCATACATAATTAAATATAATCTTAAGAGTAATAAAACATAATATTATTGACCATAATAAAAAAAAGTAAATACTTAATTACATTAGATTTATTGTATTGTACGAAGGCGCTCATTTCTTAATTGTTTTTTGTTGACCTGGGTTTTATGATTTTACTGGTTTTAGGAAGGAACACTTGTGGAAACGGCAGAGAAAAAATTCGACCATGGAATTACTATCAATTTAGATATACCTTTATCTCGGTGCTTTGAACCATCAACACTTAATAAACTTATCGTTTATACTTTTTGCAAGGCATATTGAACAATGAATCATACACCGAATTATTCCAATGCTTTCCTATAGGAGCTGCCTATTCCGTGCAATTGCATATAGGGGTTAGCATGGTAGCCATATGTTGCCCAGTGAGACTCTCCGTTCCCCACTCTTGGTGCTAGAGCAAAGAAATTAAAATATTAATAAATAATAGTCTATTCCCTGGAGTGGGGATCGAAACCACAACCGCCGCGTTACAGTCGCACGTTAGTGCCTCTATACCTACAATAAAACATGGAAACGGTTAATGCGAAATTACGAACAATAGTGTTTTTTAATTAAGTAATTACAATTTTAACTTAATATTTATAATGCTTGTAAATAATTAATTATTTTAATGATATTCTATATCAATCGTTATTTGTATATTTATTGTAATTGGAATTTTATTCTAGAAATAAAGATTTTATATTATTATTATCATTATAAATGCCTTAAATTATTTTCTTTACTTTAAATAAATATTGCGCGTATGACCGAGAATCGATATTTTTTTTTGTAAGTCATGTTTTATGGAAATTATTTTTAGATATAAATTACATCTTGAACAAAAATATTATTAAGGGAAAAAGTATTCGGACTGGAGACAACACCAGGACTCGAACCAAGGTCCTGCTTCTGAGTTCGCATAGTTTTTCGCTTGAGCTATCATATCTTCATTAAATACGGCGACATTTATCTGTGCCACGACGGGTTTAGTATTGAACAAATAAAGAGAACCGAACATAAAAAAAGAAAACGTCCTTTAAACTCAACATATCGTTTATTCTCGTTCACAAAAATGAGCTGTTGTGCACACTCCTATTGTAAACTTTATTTAAAAAAAAAACAATTGAATTTCTTGCCGTAGTAGCTTCCTATAGAAAAAAGTACTTGTAATGGACAAATTGAATAAAGAATATTTTGATTTTGATTACATTATGAATCTATACTCGATTCATTATGGCAAGACAAAAAATATAAGCAAAAAAATTCTGTTTCTCAAACTTTATTGTATTTTTTTATTTATATTTAATTTATTTAACGTGGAGTTTTCTATATATAGCATTATTGCTTGTTGTGCTTGAATGTTATATATAAAATATCTTTGTATAAAATAAGAATAGCAAAAAATAAAATGAAAATGTACAAGTTTTACTAAAAGTTACTTAACTATTAGGATAATAAATCTTAATATATCTATTATTCAATCATTTATCAGAATTCGGAGGATTCTGAGGAACTGTCACCAACATTAATGACGAAACGGTCAACCACATTATCTATTAAATTAATTTTATTTTTCATCTTTTGCTCTTCTTTTATCACATGGTGACTACAGCTTTACCAAGCTTCTACTGTTGTATTTTTTATTTGAACAATAATGTTCTAATATAAATATTAATTACGAGATATAATTTATTTTTATAGTACTAAAATGTGTCTGAAGTTTGAGAAGAAGTTGACTTTTAGGTGTTTTTACATGTACATGACATATTTAAAAAATATTATTGAAAATAAAAAAAACCGAGTGCATACCAACATTTTTAAATTTTAAGTTAAAATATTCTCGGCTTTAAATATGAAAACAATCTTTATTTTTATTATTGTTGTTTTACTTACTAATTTTCGTTTTCTTTATTTTAACTTAACTTCTTTTTATTTACTATATATACAGAGTGCAATTTTATAAAATTTGAAAATATAAATATTAAAATTATAATTCGATAATAATAAGATATTTAAAAAAAAATTTTTCGAAAATAAGAACTTTGTAAAAAAAATTTCTCCCCGCTTTACTGGTATTCTATTTCAATTATAAGATAATATTATAATAAATTTTATGGCTATTTATAGTGTTATTAGCGAATTAATACTTAAAAAATATATTTTTTAATTAATATAATAACTCCATCCAACCTGTAATGTAAAAGAACCTTTTTTAGACATGTTTACCTTTTATGTCATGCCTTCGTGAATCGAGTATACCTACTTATAATTTCTATACAAAAAGTAATGATATCCCATCAAAAACATAAATGTAAAATGAGAGCCAAGTTCAGTAATATGATATATGCCGTGGTTGTTGACTTCAGCGATAAAAGAAGTGAGATGTAAATGTGTGCCAAGTTCAATGGTCAGTCCGGAAAATTATTTTTAACAATATAAAATATTTTATAACATCTTAAGTGTCCTATCTTCCTACAAGTTAGGAGACTATATTTATGTGTGAGATCTGACTTGGCTAGTTTTCATATAAATTTATAGTAGGCTTGTATACTATGAATACGTTCATTTATAGCAATGCTTTCGTACATTCATTTGAAAACTAGCCAAGTCATATCTCACACATAAATATAGTCTCCTAACTTGTAGGAAGATAGGACACTTAAGATGTTATAAAATATTTTATATTGTTAAAAATAATTTTCCGGACTGACCATTGAACTTGGCACACATTTACATCTCACTTCTTTTATCGCTGAAGTCAACAACCACGGCATATATCATATTACTGAACTTGGCTCTCATTTTACATTTATGTTTTTGATGGGATATATTATTTCACGTTTCGCTCAATTGAAAAAGGCTGTCGGTCGTTGCGCAGGGGCACAAGGGAGTGGCTGTAAGGGAGTCACAGTGGGTTCGGTCCTCACAAGGGAATAAATTATTTTTATTTCTTTACTCTGGCACCAAGGAAAAAAATGCCCGGCGTTGAGTTCCGCCACTCAACACGCAATGCTTCGGCGGAAAGTGGGGAATGATGATATAGAATATGAGGAACACTGGGTTTCCTCGCCTATCCTGCTGTATGCAGGATACAGTGTGAAATTAATTTAATATTGCTATAAAAAGTTTTTTATTCATACAACTGACAATAGGTCTATGTCTATTTGTAAACTAAAAACTAATATAGATACTCTGCCATCCGCCCCATAAGTTTTTATTTGAAGCGGACTTATTGTCTCCAACCTACGAGTAACTATAAAGCCTCAGATAGAAGGTAGATGGATAAATTCCACACAGATACCACAGAATGTAGTTGGAAAGTTTATGGTGAGCGTGGTTCATACTCATACGAAATTTTAATATAAACTTATTTTTAGAGTAAAATAATATTATTTACATTGATATTATCTGGTAAGACGAAATGATGGTGTAGAGGTGGAACAGAAACGTGCGAGTGTAAGCGTTATTGGGTTCAATTCCCAGTCGGAGAAATTAAATATTCAATGTTTTAACTCGGTTAGGAGGCAAAGTTCTACTTAACACGCAATGATAATTCAGCGGAATTCTAGACGGAAGAAGAGGAAAGCGGATCGAGTATCTAAGTACTAGGTACCATAGGCATACCCTGCTTTGTACGGCATACAGCTGGAAGCCCGAAGAGCGGCGTTTAGATCCGAGGGTCTTAAGGGTTTATCCGGGTAGGCCAGGAGATCATTGTGCGAAAAAATTTCGTACTCTGTTTTTACCTTAATTCAAGATAGTGTGTTTTGTAGTGAAACTGATTGTCAAAATCTGGTTTTCAAAACAGGAAAATGATTGTAACTTATATATACTATATATTATTTTTAAATTGATCATGAAGCATCAAATCCATTCCTTCCGGCTAGATTGAAGGCCGTCAGCTTAGGTTCTAATCCCGCAGGGAACGCCCTTGCCGCCGACGACATCTAGGAATCACGTATACTTGGCATTTACTTAAGGACAAAATACCCTCTTCTCTACCCAACTATAGGTGTCAGGCTAACAGCATTAACCTCAAGTTCTAAAAAAAAAATTGGACTCCATAAGATATACTATGGAAAATGGTTTTTTTTAACATTAAGTTCTTTCTGCTTTATTTAAAGCCTTGTCGAACGCGGAAGATATATTAAGATAAAAAAATAAACAAGTTCATATTATATGCGTATAAGAACATAACATAAAATTTCAAGTATAAATCATCATTTTAATCAAGTCCATAAATGAATTATTAGCAATATGCAAATTAAAAAGTGAAGGTGATATTTTAACATAAGAAAAAAATATTAAATGAGCTTCACGCTGTATCCCGGACACAGAAGGATAGCCAGAAGGAACCTAGTGTTAAGACACTCCATTCCCCACTTTGTTGTGTGGCAAGTGTACGCCGCGCCTCGCCCCGACACCAGAGCGAAGAAATGGAAATAAAAATTTAAATAAATATATCATTTCCTCTAGTGGGATCGAACCTACAACCAGTCGATTTTGCAGTCACACTTTGTGCCTCTGCGCCACGACTGGCCTCAATAAAAGGTTTGGATATTTTTACTTTTATAAAAAATGTTTCGTTCAAGATAAAAATAAAAATATACTTATTAACAAAAAGAAAAAATATTTTTTTATCCTCCTTGTTTATTATCAAAATAAAAAACAAAAGGAGATATGTAAATTTTGCTAGAATCTAATTTTAATGCTTTGGAAAAGCCCTCAAACACAACACGAACCTAATCCTAAAAGTGATTTGTAATATGTAGATATTTATTTATCTCTGAAGGATTTTTTTGAGGCCGTCGTGGAGCAGGGGCACAAGTGCTATTATAAACGCGACGGTTGTGGATTCGATTCCCCGTAGGTGAAATGAGATATTTCATATTTTTATTTCCTCACTCTAGTGACGAGGTTAAAGCGCGACGTTTGGTTCTGCCACTCAATACGCAATGCATTGCATTTCGGCGAAAAGTAGGAAACGAATAAGTCTTAATGGAGAACTGGGTGTCTTAAAACCAGATTCCCAGAATCCTTACTGCTATGTGCGTGGGGCCAAAAAATTGAGTTGAACGAACTAAAATAAAGTTGATATTTTGATATATCTATTTTTTTATAAGTAGATGTACCTACTACCTGTAAATATCTATAACATATATGAAATATGTACATATTTTGTTACACGATTCGATTACTCTGGTGACTCGTTATAACCAAAAATATATTATTATGTATCCACTTACCTATTACGTGTAGTGAGGCCAGTGTGGTTGTAAATCATATATCGGCATTAGTCACTAATAATCAAAGCTATTGCGTATCGAAATGATATCTGAATATTTTAAAACAATCATTGTCATATATAAAATTATAAAATTAAAGTTTTTATGTTCGATAGTCCATTTATCGATACTTATACTTGATACTTGAGGCCGGTCGTGGCGCAGCGGCACGAGGTGTGACTGCAAAACCGACTGGTTGTGGGTTCGATCCCCACTCGAGGAGATGAAATATTTACTTAAATTTATATTTCCATTTCTTCGCTCTGGTGTCGAGGTTAAGCGCGGCGTTGAGTCCTGCCACACAACACGCAATGCCTCCAGAATTCGGCAGAAAGTGGGGAACGGAGTGTCTTAACACTAGGTTCCCTCTGCCTACCCTGCTGTATGCGGGATACAGCGTGAAGCTAATTTTTATAGATTTCGCTTCTCTAACAATTGTTTTTACATTTCATATTTAGGGAGACCTCACCTATGTGTTCTCATACAAGGACATTAGATTGGACTAGAATTTCTAAAACCAGAACGTTAGTACGAATGCCATAATTATTTCTCATAAAACAATATTTAACAAACTGAGATAGAAATGAGAACGAACCGTGGCACTATAGTGTGAATCCTCCTTTAGTTGTTTTCTGTTAATATTGTGGTCCGCCACCTGATACGCAGTGGGCGGAAATGGGCTGTAGGTGGAGAGCGAATTGATTTGTAGGTTCTCTTTGTAATGTAGCCACTAAAGTGTGTAAGTTAAGAGAAATATTTTTTTATTAGCTTCACGCTGTGTCCTGCATAAAGTAGGCTAGGCAAAGGGAGTAGTGTTAAGACACTCCATTCCTTACTTTCCAACGAATTTTTGAGGCATTGCGTGTTGAGTGGCGGAATTCAACGCCTCGTTTTTGCTTTTACAAAAAAATGTGTGATATTTATATACATCAAAAGAGATTGTTTTTCAGAATTATTTATTATATATGCAAATTGTTCAGTAATTTGTGTTACAAAAGCAACAATGACGGTAATTGCGACAAAATGGTTACACAAAAAACTTTAACAACTCAATTATTAACTTTACACAGTTATTTTTTTGTATTTCTTATTTATGTTTTTTTTTCTTCTCTATTTATCTACTAAAACTTGTTTTTAATAGGTACAATATTATTTTGTTTTGACCCTGAGAAAATAATAATTAGTAAACAAGGTGGATTGATTAGATACGGCTCGCTGTTACATTACCATGTTGTTTTAGATATTTTGCGTACAAAATTTGTAATTATTCAAATTTTCAACAATTACTATGTGGCTTAAATGGCATTGGGATAAACCACAACCGCGACGTATGTAATGTAAAATATAATGAATTTTGTCTTAAAAAAAAAAGTCGTTTTTGCTGTAATGATAATAAATTTTGTGTTTTATTGTCATTAAGAAACACCGGATGTTTTCAAATTTAAAATTGCATTTAATAAGTCACAGTAGGTATACAATACATACTTAGTTTTTATTGTAAGTATCTTGCTTACTAAGCTAAGCTTAACTTTTATTTTTACATAATATTATGTTCATTAAGTACAAAAAAAGACAAGACAAAAATATATATAATTAAGCAAATTGAAGTTTAAAACAGATCTTTATATTTATTTCAATATTTAAATTTTAATTTGCTTGATTGTCTAAGCCATTTAGTAGACGTCAGGACTCCGGAGTAATCTCTTAGCAATTAAATATTATTAACTTTATGAACAAGGATTAATCCTTATATTAGCTTTGATACTAAATGATTTATTGATTGAGTAATGACACCTTAAGAAAGTAGGATACTTTTAATGCATATAAAAAAATAGGTACAGCTATTACGAGGAAAAATAACCGAATAAATGTAAAGTTTTAGAATATGTTTATGAAACTTTTTTTTTGTAACCTCAAAAATGTAAATATGTTTAAATTCTTATAAAATAGTGTTAGCAAATTCCTGTAAAAGGGGGTAGATTTTGTTGGAAAAGCCCTTGATTAGCGTACTCAGGGCATTCCCCTGCGATCGCCAACACTTCACGAGCGTCCATCCAAGCTCGTAATTTTCTTCAGGGGCGAGCTACTCTCGCCCCTCCCAGCCCGGTAACGCTGTCAAGACCAGTCCAGGTCAACAGCATTAAGTCAATCCGAAAAAAAGAAAAAAAAGTCAGTTTATATGGTCAGTTGCTTGTAGGCAACGGCCCTAATCGGAAGGAAACTCGTGTGAAGTATTGTTATTAATTGATACATATCATTTATTGCAATTACATAGAATCTCTTTCCGAATAATATAGAAACATATAGACGATATGCGTTTTTATCTTGTTCTTAGAAAAAGGTTAATCGCTTCCGATTTCTAAAATCAGATATGGGATACGCATGAAGTTTGGTTCTCTTACAATTATAAGCTATTTCCTATTTCTTATTATAAGGTCTTTGCTGTATTATCGATAATAATATAAACTTTTTCAAAAGTTTATATTATTATCGAAAATACTACTTTAGTCTCTCCAATTATATGGTTTCTATGGTTTCATAATAAGCGACAAATGAATCGAATCAAGGATGAATAATAATGAACTGTCAGATTAAACCGAGCGAAAATACTGGCCTGTGCAACATTTTTGTTAGTAAGTCAAGTTTACAATGGGTTAACTTTACAAACACTTTATAATTTTTATAATTAAAATGTTACTCCTGATTGATTTTGAATTTTCAATGTATAAAATTAAGTTATTGTGTGCTATGGAGTGACCTATAAAAGACCCGTGTTAGTCTCATTAAATAACGAGCATCAGGCTCACTTCAATACACCATCGAATAATTTAGAAACATTTATTTATTTATTTATTCTTCATTAAGTCTTCATTACACCAACAAGATTTAATACAAAAGAACAAAAGCAATCAGACAGAAAAGTATTGGTGTAAGGGCGGCCTTATCGCCGCAGGTGATCTCTTCCAGGCAACCCCTACAGTAAAAAGATCATAGAACAAAGGATTTTAGGTTGGTGTACAATTAAATGAACTAATTATCTATAATAGACTTACTTAAAAGTTACATGCTAGTTACATATAGTCAATATGCGTTTTTAAATTAAAAATTAAATCAGCTTCACGCTGTATCCCGCATATAGCAGGGTAGGCAGAGGGAACCTAGTGTTAAGTCACACCGTTCCCCACTTTCTGCCGAATTCTAGAGGCATTGCGTGTTGAGTGACAGAACTCAACGCCGCGCTTAACCTCGACACCAGAGCGAAGAAATGGAAATATAAATTTAAGTTAATATTTAAGTTAATCGAACCCACAACCAGTCGGTTTTACAGTCACACCTCGTACCGCTGTGCCACGACTGGCCTCTATATATGCGTTTTTATTTTGTTAAAAACGTTAACCGATTCCATAAGCAGCAATAGTGATTTTAACTGATGATAAAAAGTTGCGAATGAGGCTAATAGCGTTTTTATTATCCATATCGGAGGACCCGCATGCACAAGCTTTATATCCATATTGGGTTCATTTAAACTGTCATTCATTTTATTTCATTACATTCGTAAAATTATTCTACTTGATTTGGCTTGATTTGAAACTCAAATGGGTAACTAATAAATATTACGAATTTTATATTTATTTTATAAACATTACTAATGAGGCCAGTCTTGGCGCAGGGGCACAAGCGTGCGACTGTAAACGACAGGTTGTGGGTTCGATTTACACTCGAGGTAATAGTAATATTTAATATTTTTATTTCTCCTCGCTCCGGCAACGAGGCAAGGCACGGCGTTATGTTTCGTTAGTCAACAGGCAATGCAAAGGCAAAAGACAACTAACTTTATTCCTATATATTTTAAGTATGTCTCATTTAATCAATATGATATGTATTGGGATCGACGGATCAACGGTGGTCTATGGGTAGGCGACCTCAGCACCTATCCCTTAGCTTAAGTTTTACCTTACTTTTCACCCCTATATATGTTCAGCGATTTTCAGTGGTTCAGCAGATATCAAATATCTGTGATTTTTTTATTTTTGAAATTTAATAAATTTGTGATGTCTTGGCAAATTCGATTTTTGAAGAAAATTAGTTAATACAGCCCGGATGTTGCGTCTGCGGTTTCCTTAATATAAACCAATAAAATAAGCCTTTCTTATCATATAATAATTTATAACTATCGGCATATTAGAACAAACATCAAAATAAAAAAAGATTTTTTTTTTAATTTTAATTTTAACAAAAGCTTTAAGGGGCTGTAGCAAAAAAAATACTTGTGATTTTTTTCCAGAAGTCGTCGCACGTCGCCTCGTCACCAGAACACAGAACTGAATTTAAATAAAAAAATCATTTCCTCGAGTAGGGATCGATCCCACAACCAGTCGCGTTTACAGTCACACACTTGTGCCCCTACGCCACGATGTCCTCAATAATGAACTACATACTTTGGTAAATTTTATAACCATTTAAATTATCGTTATATGTGAAGCTTATTACTATCATACTAATAAAATCCCGCTGAAATCATGTGCTATAAAAATTAAAGACACCTAATTTATATACTACATGTATATGTAGGTGTGTATGTACTATATACACACCAACATAAAATGTAGTATATAAAATTACATATATAGAATTAGATATACTTTTTTCTTGATACTCTTATTTTTACTCTGTTGTCTTATTTCAAACATGTTGAAAATATTCTGTTATCTTTTTCTAAGATTTTTTTTTTGTTAGATGAAACAAATCGGAGCATCAGGTTCGACAACTGTTTTGGTTCTTAATGACTTGAAGGAAAAAGGAATGTTTTCGCACAAGAGATACATAGATTATCTTTACTTACTTCCTGAAAATTGCTACTTGAGTAAATAAAAAATAGGAAAGTAAATTCTTAGTAAATAAAAAGTAAATTCTATAAGACAACGCACAATGTTATTTATTATCATAAAATAATAACTAATAAATAATAACTAACTGGGTCCCCCATTAGTTATAGTTGCGCCGCAGATTGTTCTCATGTTATTTTCTTAAGTTACAAGAACTAATTATCTGAGCCCTAATTGTTTGCAATGAAAACATTATTTATGTGACAAAAGACTCCAAAGCCACCTGTAGGCTATCGGTTAGTGAATACGTTATATTAAAATAAAATAAATAAATTAGCTTCACGCTGTATCCCGCACACAGCAGGGTAGGCAGAGGGAACCTAGTGTTAAGACATCCCGTTCCCCACTTTCTGCCGAATTTTGGAGGCATTGTGTGTTGAGTGGCAGAACTCAACGCCGCGCTTAACCTCGACACCAGAGTGAAGAAATGGAAATATAAATTTAAATAAATATTTCATCTCCTCGAGTGGGGATCGATCCCACAACCAGTCGGTTCACACCTCGTGCCGCTGCGCCACGACTGGCCTCCGTTACGTTATATTAATTAACTTCATATTTCCAGTTTTCAATATTACTACAAAATATAGTATAAATTTTATTATCTAAGAGAAATCAATTTAACATTTTTAAATATAAATTGTTATAAAAAATACATTTAAGAATATAAATAAATATTAAAAAACTATTATTATTATGTTAAGAAATATGAGGGAAGAAGTTCGACATGGCGTAAACCCTCCACCTACCCTGCTATGAGCGGGATACAGCGTAAGCCAAAAAAATGCCTTTTTTTTTGTAAAAAATATTGCTTACAGAATTTTAGCTTTAACAATAAGTGCTCCGCACCGTACTCTAATGTCCAGAACCATTGGCTTTTCCCTCACTCTATACGGTAATAGCCTTTTTGAGTTAACTATGCTACGTTTCTATTCTATTCTGTAGTATATGATTACGTAATCACTATTGTGACCCACTTCTTAGATAGAATATGAAATAAAGTGAAAAACTTTTTGATTTTTTATAAGTACCTATACAACTTTTTTCAAAGTTTGAAATAGTTTTATTGTAGTTGATATTTTTTCTTTTAAACGAAAAATTTACATTCTTTTATTTTCATTTCCATTTATTCATTTTTATTTAAACATCTGTGAGCTATTTCGGAGTATTATTATATTAGACTTTGCAATGCTGACTCATATTTCATATATGAAACATATATTTACAGCAAAATTTATAAATAGATTTTCTATCTATAATTTTGAGGTTTCTGTTAAGTAAGCTTAGTGTTAGAATAAAGCGGTGGTTTTTTGAGTAAATTTTAAGCCTACAAAAAAATTAAGATAAAAAAATTGTTTTATAGAGAAATAAATATTTGAAAATTAGAAAGATAAAACAAATTCTGTTGTGGTGTGTTTAGTAGGAATTTAATTGGATGTGGTGGGTGTATGGATGAGTTTTATTCCCACTATCTTTATATTCATACAATCTGTAATCGGGAATCTTTATATTTCATACATATTCATTTCTTCTATGTTTATCTTAATTTCTGGATCTAGATATAACGAGGCGAGACATACATATAAAAAAATCAGCTTCACGCTGTATCCCGCGTACAGCAGGGTAGGCAGAGGGAACTTAGTGTTAAGACACTCCGTTCTTCACTTTCTGCCAAATTCTGGAGGCATTGTGTGTTAAGTGGCAGAACTCAACGCCGCGCTTTGCATCGTTACCAAAGCGAGCGAAAAAAATATTTTCAATATTTAATTTCTTCGAGCGGAAATCGAACCCACGAACTGTCCTGTTTACAATTTATAAGTACAGTATAGTATATATCATATATTTGGAAATTTTACACCAAAACATTCAAACACATACGTTAATCTCGAGAAACTGATAAAGCTAAACTTAGCGAATGCGCTTTCCAGTTTACGTGCCGATTTTGTGGTCAATTTATAGCACAAATATTTACTTATCCTAATACTGATTTACGAGATATCTACTATATATGTTTATGTAGGTATATATATAATTAAATAATGATAATTTCGCATTCCATTCGACGGAAAAAGGTGAGCAGAGTGTCATAACACTAGTTTTTCTTTGGTAAGTTGCAACATATATGTCGGCAAAAGCCAATGTAATAAAAAAGGTATGAATAAGAAAGAGATTAAAAATATGATTTTACGTAGTTATAGGAAAATGCCTATAGCGTATAAAATATTAATAATTAACTAAAACGGAGTGGTAGCAAGGGCAACGGCACTAGTTGCCCTTGCTACCATTTTATCATGTCTATCTACGCCCAATATTAATAACCTATCTCCAACGTCAATCTTAGATTATTTCATATATTTATCCAATCTAGAGATCTAGAGATTGGATAAATATATGAAACAATCTAAGATTGACGTTGGAGATAGGTTATTAATATTGGGTGCTAGTCAATTGTAAAAATACTAAACTACATTGTATGTGTACCAAATCTATTAGTTTTAAATTTATTTTTATTTACTTTTGTTAAGCTGATAGTTATAAAATGCCGAAAAATCCTATTAGTCAATGTTTTTTACTGATGACGGTTATATTAAAAATCGTCACGTTTAATAATACGAAAAGGCAGATATCACAAATTGATTGGGCAAAATTTGTAACACTATTCTTGTTTAACAACTTATTCTACTCGTTCAAATTATTAAGAGCTCCAATTTCTATACACTTGGATATATTAATTAAAAAAATAAATAATAAAAGAACTGAAATGAACTGTACTAAAAATCAAATCAAATCAGCTTCATGCTGTATCCCGCACACAGCAGGGTAGGCAGAGGGAACCTAGTGTTAAGACACTCCGTTCCCCACTTTCTGCCGGATTCTGGAGGCATTGCGTGTTCAGTGGCAGAACTCAACGCCGCGCTTTGCCTCGACACCAGAGCGAAGAAATGGAAATATAAATTTAAGTAAATATTTCATTTCCTCGAGTGGGGATCGAACCCACAACCAGTCGGTTTTGCAGTCACACCTCGTGCCGCTGCGCCACGACCGGCCTCTATTATACCGGATATATTAATTGATATTTATAATATATGTAGTTAAGTGAGGCCAATTGGGGCGCAACTGTAAACCCGAGAGGTTTTGGACTCTATTCCCACTCGAGGTAATGAAATATTTAACACTTTTATTTCCTCGCTCTAGTAACGATGCAAATCGCGGCGTTAAGTGTCGTTACATCTTAAAAAATCTGAAAATTGGGAACGGAGTGTCTTAACACTAGGTTTCCGGTGCCTACATCGCAGTGTGTAGAGTACATCGTGAAGCTAAAAAAATCTTTGCAGTTGTCCAAACGGCAGAAAGTGGGCAAGAAAAACCGAAAAGCAAATTCTGGAAATATAAATATAATAAGCTTTTTCAATGAACTTTGAACCATTGCATCTATATAAATATAATATAATCCACATCCACACTCCTTGAGGGGCCAACATGCCATGTTGCCTGTCGGAACGGAAGAGTTTCGTATTATATAGATTTATATTTATCACATATAAAAAATATCGTTATTTTATGTAGTCTATTTATAAAGATTTTGTAATGTCTACGCAGAGATAATCTATTGATACGTCTAAACGCTTCCCTTTTCCTCTTATTTTGATACAGGGTGTTAAATTGAAGAAACCAATGTCGTATATTGTTTTTAAGAACGATAAAATGTCTGTATAATAAAACTTATTCATCGCTGTTATCTGCTATATTTATTATCTAATACTGACATTTGAAAGGAATATATTATTATTATGCACTGTGGTTATTTTATTTTTATACCACAGTGCATAGTAAAATGTGATAATTTATTACAAAATTATATTTAAAAAAAAATATTATATATTTTTTAAATAGAATTTAATGTTAATAATAATTTAATAAAAATACGTAAAATTGAAGTAAAAAAATATAAATATATTGCATTAATTCGTCTAATAAAACATAAATAACGTTAAATCTTTGTTTAACAAAAAAACAATAACAGCAGCTAAACTTAATCACAGAACAAAAATTAAAGAACACCTAAAACGTTTCTTAATTTCAGTTCTGGGTCATTTTAGCCAAAAGATAATACTTGTTCTTATCTTGAGCTTCAGTGTATTATAAAATGGTTTGTACCTTTTACTTTTATAATTAAAATGGAACAAAGCAAGGGAAACGTATTTTTAACGGGTATTTTGCTTTTTTTTTCAATCTTGTACAGCAAATTATAGTTTTACAATTTTTATTTGAGTCAAAGCCTGGCGTTGAGTTCCGCCACTGAACACGCAATGCCTCAAAAAAAAGGGCGGAAAGTGGAGAAAGAGAGTGTCTGAACACTAGGTTTCCTCTGCCTATCCTGCTGCATGCGGAATACAACGTGAAGCTAATAAAAAAATATTTTTTAAGCTAAATATTTTAGTTTC
This sequence comes from Heliconius himera, assembly GCA_021202915.1. Lineage (NCBI taxonomy): Eukaryota > Metazoa > Arthropoda > Insecta > Lepidoptera > Nymphalidae > Heliconius > Heliconius himera. The sequence goes on from JAJHJA010000442.1 coordinate 44,928, forward strand.
ATTATCTATACTAATATTATAAAGAGGTAAGATTTGTATTTTTGTATGTATGTTTGTATTGTTTTCACACAAAAACTACCGGACCGATTTCAAAAATTCTTTCGCTATTAGAAAGCTGCATCTTTACTGTCCCACATAGGCTATATTATATATTCAAAAAAAATAGGGATCCCTAAGAAAAATGTAATAATGTAACCCAAGGTGTGAAGAAATTGATCAAAAAAATTTTATCATCGCGTGCGCTGCGAAAACTATTGATGATAGAACAAAATAATGTTCTACAGTATTATAGAACGCATCAATATCTATAAAAAAGTCCGCGATACCATATGTCCAACTACTATAGTTATGACAATATAATTACTTTTTTATATTTTATAAGTTGATGAAAGTACCGGCAATAATCAAACCATTTTATTCATACCCCTACATTAATCCTTATTCTATTAAATGATATTTTATTAAAGATAATTTCAATATGTGTTAAGTACTTTTTAAATTAACAAAATCGGACATTTCATTCAAAAGATATAACGAAATTAAAAATATCACTAAAGAAAATCATCTCTATATATAATAAAAGGATAGAAAAGTCAATTCTGTACATGAAAGATATAAAAAAAATAAAAATTAGGTCAGTTAATATGTTGATTATAGAACCTAAAAAACCACTCAACAGAATTCTTGTCTGTCTGTCTGTCTGTCTGTCTGTCTGTTTGTTTGTTCGTCAATCACGCAAAAACTACTGGACAGAAATTGATGAATTTTTGCATGGTATTAGCCTAGGGTCTCAAAGTACATTTTTTTTGGGTTTCATTCCGAATTTTATTATAGTTTTATTTAAAAAAAATAAAAACTAAAAAATGTAAATTACTTAAAATACCGATAACTACTATATGAAATTAATTTATTTTTAGCATGATAATAGTTCAAAACCTAATGCAACTTATAAAATAGTTTTTATCATAAAATACAAAGTTTTTTACTCTGAACTTAACCAAACTTTCACCAAACTACCCTTTATGTGTACCCTTTCTAATAAAAAAAGAATCATTAAAATCGGTTGTGTTGTTATGGAGATATTAGTCCATTTGTCGCGCACATACATAATGTAAATTTGAGATTTATATGATTTTTTCATAGATACCATTGTCGGAAATGAACTAAATTAAAATAGGACTACACGGGAAGCACTAGCTTCCAAATAAAAAAAGAATCATCAAAATCGGTTCACACAGTCAAAAGTTCTGAGGTAACAATGTTAAAAATAAAAAATACAGTCGAATTGATGACCTCCTCTTTTAAGAAGTCGGTTAATAGAAATTTGACATAATTAAATTACGATTATTGTATTTAACCACAATTTAAAAGAAGAAAGTAAATTGAGGCCGTTCGTGGCACAGGGGCACAAAGCATAAACTGGTTGTGGGTTCTATTCCCACTTGAGGAAATTAAATATTTATTTAAATTTATATTTCCATTTCATCGCTCTGGTGTCGAGGCAAAGTGCGGCGTTGAGTTTCACTACTCAGCATGCAATGCCTACAGAATTCCGCGGAAAGTAGGAAACGGGAAGTAGTATCTTATCACTAGGTTCCCTCTGGCTACCCTGCTGCGTGCGGGATACAGCGTGAAAAAAGAAGTACAATTAATAGTTGTTTAGTCTACCATAATTATTATTTTAAATGTCAACGTTGGTGACATTAACAAAAATAATAAAATAGGTATATTTTTCGGGACTAGCTCAAATGGCGATATCTGCAATAAAAAGTACAGTAATACCCCGACTTACGCTACCCCGTTTTACGCGAATTCGGAGATACACGGTTTTTCATTTTGATTGCCACGCATCGGCTCTCTTGCTCTGCACATTCAGTTTTCAGTTTGCGACAGGTTTAAACATGTTACGCGTGTAATTGTTTTACGTGCGCAGTGCGTTTTACTTATAATCTCTAATTATGTAATTTATATTTCCATTTCTTCGCTCTGGTGTCGAGGTTAAGCGCGGCGTTGAGTTCTGCCACTCAACACGCAATGCCTCCAGAATTCGGCAGAAAGTGGGGAACGGAGTGTCTTAACACTAGGTTCCCTCTGCCTACCCTGCTGTGTGCGGGATACAGCGTGAAGCTCTAATTATGTCGTCTAAAAGAACGAAAAATTAGTCATTTGAGCATAACAAGAAAAGAAATCACTGTATTTGCAGTGAAAACAAAATAAAATTAAAGACTTTGAAGTAAAAATGAAAATTTGTGAGTTGGAAAAGAAGAAAAATTTAACTAGGCAACATTGTTAGAATATATGAAGCCTTCCAGCTCAAAATAACTCCGGTTTAGGTTACTTTATTCATAACAATGTATTTTTTTTTATTATCCTACACTTTATTAAACATTTTTCTTCTAAATTATGTTTTTTTTAAACTCTGGTCCTGATTAAAGAAACTTTATATGCAAAGTTGAACCCCGACTTACGCGAATTCGACTTACACGGCAATCGCTCGGTCCCACCTACCGCGTAAGACCGGGGTATTACTGTATATGTATTTGAAAAGTAAATTCTGATTGTGAGTTCATAGTTTATAAAAGTTTATATTGTGTTTAGATGACGGGGTGATGTCAATACATTTTAATCATTGGCGTTATATATACGTTGCATTCATTTACAGTAGATATATTTCTCAAGAGAACTTTCTCAAGACTTTATATATAAAAAACACATTAAATAATCATGTTAAGGATGTATCAAATATATTAATGTCATCTGTTAAAATAGCGTGAAGCTGATTAAACTTAATGTTATATTCAAAACAAATGAATTGTATGTAAACTTATTAATACGTTTCAAGTATGAAAAAAAGAAAAAATGCAATATAATTGCGTTTCTCCTTTTTTTCCAATATTTTATATGTCTATTATTTATATCGATACATCAGGGCCGTAAATGCGGGAACAGAGCTGCCATCTTAGTACAGAGTAACCTCTAAAAAATGTATTTACGTGTTATAGTTAAAGAATAAAAAGAATGTGTGATTCCTCTATAGAATATATTATTCTACATTATATCATAAAAACCGAGGCCGAACCGATAAAATGAGGCCGGTCGTGGCGCAGCGGCACGAGGTGTGACTGTAAAACCGACTGGTTGTGGGTTCGATCCCAACTCGAGGAGATGAAATATTTACTTAAATTTATATTTCCATTTCTTCGCTCTGGTGTCGAGGTTAAGAGCGGCGTTGAGTTCTGCCACTCAACACGCAATGCCTCCAGAATTCGGCAGAAAGTGGGGAACGGAGTGTCTTAACACTAGGTTCCCTCTGCCTACCCTGCTGTGTGCGGGTTACAGCGTGAAGCTGATTTATTTTTTTTATTTTTTATTTATATAATAAAAACAGGTTTAAACAATGCATATGAAGGTATCCTCCTGTAGTATAACTATTTTCAATGACTATCAACACTACAATGTTAATACTATTAGGTATTATAGTGCAATTTTGAACATTTTGAATATTTTCCCGCCACTATGATGAAAAACATAGACTATTTTTTAATTTGAAAAAATAATTTATTAACTATAAGAATATTGGTAGTTTTTCAAAAGGTATAAGAATTAAAAATTGCCTAAAATATGCTTTCTTCGCAAGTGTTGTAATAACTATTGGTATTTATTAACTAAAAAAATACTATAAATATTAAATATGCTCAATTATACAGTTTTTTTGTCAGCACTACTTTAAATGAAACCACAGTTTTAACTACTCTATAAAAAACACAAATATAAGAAAGTTCTTTTTTCAAACAAAATAAATAATAAAATTATTGTTGTAAAATAAAATATAATTTGTCGAGAACGACGCACGCACACATAAACCTATCAAAAGGAAACCGCCGCATGCGCCTCATTCCGAAATCGAGTCGTAGAATTTAGCGGCAAAGTTCAAAGTTCTAAAGATTTTAGTAGTATTTTTGTAGTAACATGTGTTTACGTTATTGGTATCTATGCGTAACTGCGTCACACGAAATATAGATATGAATAAACATCGTGAAATGAAAAAAAAACCTTCACTGTTCATGTATCTTGCTCAATTTCTTTAAAATATTTTACCCTATATGCTATTTCCGTAAATGGAGCGCTGACGCTTCTCTTCTCTTCTTTGTTAAAGGCCGTCGCGGCACAGGGGCACAAAGTTGTTACTGTAACGCGATTGTTGTGGGTCCGATCCCCACTTGGAGGATTGAATTATAATTTAATAATATTTTCATTTCGTTTAATAATATTTTCAGTTCGCACATAAGTCGCATATTACACGCAATATCTTAACACTAAGTTGCCCTGCTAAAGGCGGAATAAAGCGTGTATCTGGTTTTAACTTTGTGTGAGCCGATTAAAATAAAGTCCAGTAAATTTATATTTCCATTTCGTCGCACTGGTGTCGAGGTTAAGCACGGCGTTGAATTCTGCCATTCAACACGCAATGCCTCCAGAATTCGGCAGAAAGTGGGGAATGGAGTGTCTTAACACTAGGTTCCCTCTGCCTAACCTGCTGTGTGCGGGATACAGCGTGAAGCTGATTAAAATAAAACTAATACTCAATATTTAAGGGCAGTTTGCCAAAATAAAAAAAGGAACAAACAAAAAAAGTATTTAAATCGGTTAAGCAGTTTCTGAGATTATCGTGGAGAAACGCACAGACAAACAGACCAATTGACCAAGTTTTATTACATTGTTAATTGTAATATCTTCTATGTACAGACACTGATGAGTTAGGATTTTATTGTAAGTATCGATAAGTTATGTTTTTATTTCAAACATTCAATTGAAGATTCTTATAGGAGATACAAAAATGCGACCTAAAGTTTTAATAACTTTCTCATAAAAAATCTTCATTGCGCTGCAAACATACGTAATAGGTATATCAAAACACGAACATATTTCAGTGTGTTAAGTAAATAATTCTGTGGTATAAGCGGGCGAAGCCGCGAGCGGGTCGCTAGTATAATATATTTTCATTATATTATTTCATTATATAATTAATAATTTTCATATATTTTTGAGCTGCAGCCTCTTTATCTTAGGTGTCAAACCTCTCCAACCATTGTAGTCATGGTGAAGCAAATAAGCCTCACATTATATCTTTATAAAATAATAATACAATAAATAGAAATGATTCTAAAATACAACAATTGGGTATTTATTTATCTTACTCAGACGTTGAAAGACGTTCAAGCCCAACTTATTTTCAAGAACAAAGCGTTAACTTGAACTTAAATTATATTCTCCAAATGCTTTTTATAAGCTCACATATTTATTATTTTTTATATAAAAATTTGGAATAGATGTTAACTTTTGAATTAGTTTAAAAATAAATAACAATAATCATTATCACAGCTAACAAAACTAAAATATTTAAAAAAAGTGACCAAAGACAAACAAGACAAACAAAACATGGACGCAATTATGTAGGCTCTAAGTACACTATTACAAATGAAACATCAGTTTCTATAAATCCTCGATCGAGAAAAGTAGTGCTATAAATATTTTGTAGTTAATTTTGTGATCTACAATTTTATCTCATCTATTATTTAATATCTATCTTCCTAACTTCACTCTTAACACTTTCGCGGACAAAGCGCTATTATTGGTCATCATTTGAGATTTTGATAGGGCACAACGTACGACGATGTTCAAACGAAAAATAATATTTACAAGAGAACGTTAATTTTTAAGTTAGAATCTTATTGGATGTATCTTGTGTCACAACATATCGAATACCCGATACTTTACTGTCACGTGGAGTAAGTTTTAAATAAAAATATTAAATACTTCATTTCCTCAAGTGGAAATCGAAACTACAGCTGTCGCGTTTATAGTCACACGTTAGTGCCTGACTGGCGTTTATTATTTTAGTTAATAAGATGTATTAGTCAATTAACTTTAATAGTCGTAAAAATACTCCAGTGAGTCCAATAAAACTCACATAAAAGTTTTGTAAAAATAAATACGCACTTGTACGCAATGCCTCCAGAATTCGGCGGAGAATGGGAAACGGAGTGTCTTAATACTAGGTTTCCTCTGCCGTGTGCGAGATACAGCGTGTAGTTAATTATTTTTTTATTTTTTTTTAAATATTATTTTTTATGCCATATTTAAAGGACTATATAACTTTTCCTTATATTTTTTTATAAAATAATAAATAAAATAAACAGTTGTAATATTTATAGAATTTTTTAGGTTTAGCGATTTTGTTGCAAAATATAAACTATTTTTGTAGCACAGAATATTTTACTAAGGCTTGAAAATATTTTACAATTTCCCAGCAGACCTAGTACTTTACACTTTCAGAAAATGTAAAAATAAAAATAATAAAATTTTCGAATTCTATTTAAGTCTCTAGTGCATTTTAAGTCCTAACTATTCATATAATTTTGTTGCAATAGTACTGTAGTAAATGGAAATTTACATACACTAAAAGTACAGCCCGTGACTTCAAATCATACTCAAAAAGAAAATTTAATCTTGAAACATTTGTGTTTTTTTTTTAATGTGAGTTGTTAGGCACCACAAACTTTTGTTGTCCGTACCTTTTTTATTCTTGATTGGTTCAAGTTGTTGTTGTTGTTGTTGGTTTCTTTTTAAAATGTAAAGTGAACATTTATATTTTGAATGCTCAGCGTTCCTTTTTGTCAATGTTTGTGATCGAGTTTTGTGTTCGTTGGTCATTCTTTGCGGTACAGATAGTTGGTTGCGTAACATATTTATTGCGTCCTCATCTCTGTAGAAAAGAGCTATTTTGATGTTGTGTTCCACTATATCAGTCACGGAACCTTCATTTGCCCGGTGAATGAACCTGCCGATAGCGTCTTCCTCGGCGTCAGTATAGTAGATGCATCCTATTGTATGTCTTGTTAAAGCGACGACAGCGTATGATATGCTGTCGTGTAGGGCTTTGTTACTGTCGTTAGTTTGGATGATTACTACAGACTCGTATGTAAGTCCTTGAGATTTGTTGATGGTTAGGTTCCCCCCTTTCCGTATCCTTTCCTGATTAGGTCCGCTTTTTCTGCTTGTGTGTGGACCAGGTGCAGAGTATTGGGGAAATCTATTGGAATGGAAACACCCGTGTATCGCGTCTTTCTCAGGGAGCTAGTTGTATGTTGGGCTGAGTAGATTCCGTTGTAAGCTTCGTTGAGCGCGTATGTCACATCCAGTGGACATCTATATGATCTCGCTAGTTCTTGACCGATGGCTAACACGATAAGTTCTAAGATTTTCGTAAGTGACAGATGCTCGCATCCACCAGCCGCGCGTTATGCGTTATTAATAGGGATATGCGATATTAGATTCCGCAAAAATCTGTATATCTACAAGAAAAAATAATAATTTATTAGTGATATACTCACTCACACAACAATAAATAATTTCTATTGAGTATTACATATAAATAACTTCGAATAACTTTATTTTCTATTTTCTGAAAGTTGCTTGCTTTTAAAAAAGCATACACACATATTTATTTTGAATTTTAGCAGAGTGAACAAAGTAAAGTGTGACATCTGTAACAAATTCTTTGACACTTGAACACAAGTAACAAATAAGTTGAAGTTATTTTATATTAAAAAAATATATTTTTAAAAATGTAAAAAATATTACTTTCCTGCACCTCGTGTTTTCTGTAATTTATTTGTTTTAGTAACACGCTGTATCCTGCACATATCAGGGTCGGCAGGGATAGTCGCAAGCTTGTGCCCCTGCGTCACGTAAACTTTGTAAACGAGACATGGTAAGGATTGCATTCCCACATGAGGAAATTAAATATTTAATATTTTCATTACATCACGCTGTATCCCGCACTCATCAGGGTAGGCAGAGGGAACCTAGTGAAAGACACTCCGTTCCCCACTTTCTGCCGAATTCTGAAGGCATTGCGTGTTAAGTGGCAGAACTCAACGCAGCGCTTTGCCTCGACACCAGAGCGAAGAAATGGAAATATAAATTTAAGTAAATATTTCATCTCCTCGAGTGGGGATCGAACCCACAACCAGTCGGTTTTACAGTCACACTTTGTGTCCCTGCGACACGACTGGCCTCAATATTACCCTAGTAATGAGGCCAGGACTGGCCTCAATAACTTAAATGATAACTCAAAAATATTCAAAGACCATAACGATTCAAAATTTCAATAGCGTTCTTAAGTAATGAGTAATCAATATTGTTTTCCAAGGAATTCTATATAAGAAAGAGTGTAATTATTAAAATTTCAGTGTGAAGCAGATACGCTGAATAAATATATTTGAACAAATAATGATTAAATATTATAAAAGTTTGTTCGCTTTTGTTCACGTTTGTTCCTTCACGGTCACAGCTGTTTATTGGACGACGGTTGAAATACATAAATTATAACAACACTCTTCATTCTAGAAATCTGTTTTGAAATGAATTGCGGTAGTTTTTAATTTAAAAGTTTATTTTCTTAAAATAATTTACTTTTGCAGTTTTTTTTGAAGAAACAATATAATGCACTATCATATGAGACCGATTTCTAGCCTAGAGTCTAGTTAAAATGTAAATGAACCAAAAATTTTGTAATAGAGAAGACTAATTGTTTGTAAGTAACATTAGTAGCGACTTAGAAAATTTAAAGAAGAATAGAGGACCGATAATACTATTAAAAGTATAATACTATGAAAAGATTTTAATGAATGTATTTCTTAACAATTGAAAATGAATAAAATTATGTAATAACTTCATTAAAAATTTACCCAATTATTGCAAAAATTGTAATAATTAAATTATACGATTGATATTGAAAAGAGCATCTGTTGAGTTTCTTGTGGGCTCTTCTCAGCAGAACTGCCTTCCAAGCCGGGTTTATGTTTATGGGTAGCTTTATGTTCATTCAATGATTCAAGAGTGCTTATAATAGTATCAATTTGAATAAATAATAATTTTAATTAAACTATTTAATTAGAAACTTTATTTTATTTAATATATGTGACGAGTGACTTGAACTCCACAGTATGACAATTTTTTAAAATCTACATACTAAAAAGGGTAGATGTAGATGAAAAAGGCTAAAAGTAAATGAATTAATTAAAATTGCAAATAGTAATGGAGACAGAATACCACCTTGGGGTACTCCAACCAGGACAACAACCACAAAGAGATTGTCTGCTTCAATTCAAAACATTCCAGAATTCCACCAGACAGTATTTTGGTGGTGAATAGCAGGAGCAGAACGCAACGCCACGCTTTGTCCTTTAGAGCAGGCAAATTAAAACAATTAATTTATCTATGGCGATTGAATCCACAACCATCACGCCTACGGACCGTTTGTTGGCTGGCTGCTGGTGTTCTACACCACAAAGGCCTTTTATGAAAATTGCTAAAACGTTTATTTGTGCGATAATCCTGATAATAAAAATCATAAATTATTATACATAGGAATTAATTTAGACAAGATCAACAAAGCATAATATTTTAAAAGGAAAATAAGAGACGTTGCTTACAAAATCAACGGAGCATAAAACAATATTTGACATGGTATACTGATGAGGTTAACGTAACAAAAAAATGGGCTTAGTATTGATATATTTTGAGCCATAAGTAGAATATAGGCACAATATTTTTCATTTTACTGAATTTTATAATTTTACTGGTATATTTGCAGAAATATTTGCTTCAATGCGTGATAATTATTAAAACAAATACTTATTTATACGTCGGTACCTAAATTACGTTTATTTATGTTTGTCTGTTCTGAGTATAGTTTTTATAGTTGATTTATACTTAAAAATTATATAATGAAATAGATAATAACATTTTGTGAAGTTAGTGTTAATGTGTTATTGTAATGAGATTAAACATAGCTTATATGAAGACGAAGAACCCGAAGAATTATTCGTTTATTTCGTCAAAAAGCGAAACGATAAAACAGAAAAATAAGTCGTAATTTTACATATATACGTATTTTTAGGCCAGTCGTAGCGCAGAGCGGCATGAAGTGTGACTGTTAAACCGACTGGTTGTGGGTTCGATTCGCACTCGAGGAGATGAATTATTTACTTAAATTTATATTTCCATTTCCTCGCTCTGGTGTCGAGGCTAAGCGCGGCGTTGTGTTCTGCCACTCAACACGCAATGCCTCCAGAAGTTGAAAAAAAAAATAATAATAAAATGACTAGAACTAGTTAACTTAAAATAACACTAATTAACTTATATAACATTTTATAAGTCTTATTACCTAAGTAACTATAGATACATTTTTTGAGTATTATAAAAAGATAGTATTATATTGTATTATTCAACAATAGAAGTAATGAAAACAAAAGAATAATCTTTTGAATTGAATTAGCTTCACGCTGTATCCCGCACACAGCAGGGTAGGCAGAGGGAACCTAGTGTTAAGACACTCCGTTCCCCACTTTCTGCCGAATTCTGGAGGCATTGCGTGTTGAGTGGCAGAACTCAACGCCGCGCTTAACCTCGACACCAGAGCGAAGAAATGGAAATATAAATTTAAGTAAATATTTCATCTCCTCGAGTGGGATTCGAACCCACAACCAGTCGGTTTTGCAGTCACACCTCGTGCCGCTGCGCCACGACCGGCCTCTCAATAATCTTTTATTCAACAAAAACACCTATCCATTGAAAATATGGCCAATGTTCGCGATAATACTTACATTTAATAAAAGTTTTGGTTTATTTGCTACTGAGGCTGAGTTTTCGCTTAAAATTTGCATTTTAAGATAAATTGAGCATTATAATATTTTTATGCTTATAATCTTAATACATTTGTATGTAATAGTTCATTCCACAACTCTTTATCGAAATAAAGTTTGATTAATTGAAATTTATAACCGAATTTACGAAATAAAACTTTTAAATATGAAACATTTAGTTATCAGGGACTGAAGTTTCTACGCAAATATAAAAAAAGAATATGCCTGATTCCCAGAGGGGAACGAAATCGATTATTTCGACATTAGAAAGTTTCCCATACATTTGGCAAAATCAAAATACAAATAATATATAATAACATATATTATGAGCTGAGCTGAGCATAGATAGATAATTATAAAATAAGCACTATTATATGTATAATTTTTTTTATATCTATAATAATTGAGGCCAATCGTGGCGCAGTGGCACAAAGTGGGACTGTAAAATCGACTGGTTATGGGTTCGATCCCGACTCGAGGAGATGAAAATTTATATTTCCATTTGTTCGCTCTGATGTCGAGACAAAGCGCGGCGGTGAGTTCTGCCACTTAATACGCAGTGCCTCTAGAATCTGGCGAAAAGTGGGGCACGGAGTGTCTTAACATTAGGTTCCCTCTGCCTACCCTGCTGTGTGCGGGATACAGTGTGATAAAATATGTATAAAGATTATATATCAAAACTAATGAGAAATAATAATGACAGTATTCGTTAATAAATAAATTTACCCAATACGTAAAATGTATGAAAACGAATGTATTATAAAGGACATTAAAATTTAAGCACCTCGTACATTTTAAAAGTTTAAAGCTTTTGCTATTTTAAGTTTATACATTGGAATAATAACAATGTATGATATTATAGAATACTAAAGAGGAAGTTTAGATTTCATAGTTAAGCCTTTAGCTTATGCTTCGAAATTGGTAAAGGTTATACTACAGTGTTGCAATGTCCAGTAATTAGCAATTTAAAAGTTAGCGAAAAATAGATGCAGAATTGCAGTAAGTATGGATAACATACTAGTTGAGGCCAGTCGTAGCGCAGCGGCACGAGGTGTGACTGTAAAACCGACTGGTTGTGGGTTCGATCCCCACTCGAGGAGATGAAATATTTACTTAAATTTATATTTCCATTTCTTCGCTCTGGTGCCGAGGTTAAGCGCGGCGTTGAGTTCTGCCACTCAACACGCAATGCCTCCAATATTCGGCAGAAAGCGGGGAACAGAGTGTCTTAACACTTGGTTCCCTCTGCCTACCCTGCTGTGTGCGGGATACAGCGTGAAGCGGATTTATTTTTATTTATTTTTATAACATACTAGTAAATTATGCAAATTACATATTTTTGAGGCCAGCTGTGGCGCAGAGGAACAAGCGTGTGAGTGTAAAGGTGACAGACTGTGGCTTGGACTCCCACTCGAGGAAATGAAATATATAATATTTTAATTTTTCTCCCTGTGATAACGAGGAAAAATACGACGAAGAGTATCGCTACTAAACACATAATTTCAAGCAAGCCTTGAGATTTCAGTAAAAAATAGGAAACGGAAGGTTTCTAATGGAAACAGAGTAACTTAACACTAGATTCCCATTTACTATGTTCGGGTATAGCGTGACGCTAAAAATACATGATTTTTTCTAAGATAAATTTAATTGTTGATATCTTACAAAGAAGTTTCTAAGTTTATATTGTCAATAGCCTGAATTCAAATATTTTAATTAAATTTATTGAAGCTACATATTTCTGTTTCAAAGCGATGAAAATACAAAAATACAATATTGAAAATAAACTTTAACCAACGAATGATATATTTATTGTTATATTACAATATTTTCTAAGTTATCCCTTTTATTTCAATATATTAAAATTCAAATATAATAAATAGAGAATTTAATTTTTGAATATAGTTTAGAAATTGGAAATATTTCTACAATAGATTCTGCATAAATTTTATACTATTCTTCTTTAATTTCATACATTTGTATGAAATTTGCTTGTATTATTTTCAAGATGAAACCTTTTACTACTTCAATAGTAGTAAAAGGTTTCTTCACTCCTTATGTATAAAGATATTGGCCACCTCTGGCACGATCCAATGCCATGTCTTGAATTAACTTGGTATTTTTCAAATGTTTTTAATATTTTAACTGGATTGGAATGGATAATACTTTGATATCTATTTGTAAAATTGACTACTTAATGAATTATCAACGAATATAAGATGTTTAAGTAATTTCTGTACCGAATTGTCAATGAACTTATGATTAAATGTACTTACGTCTCATTATCGATTATTTAACTGAAGTAAACGTAATTATAATATAAAAAGCTGGTTAATTCAATCAAATTTTGATAGCTATCTATCTCCTCCAAGACTTCAAAGTCAACCCATTGTATTTTTTTTGCGAAAATGAGTTAGATATGTAATAAGAGGCCTAAGGTGCTTCTGCAACTGCTCTATTATAAATGGTTTCCACCAGAGAGAAACATTGTCACTTAACGTTACGGCGTTGCTCCCCCAAGCGAAAAGCGTCCTGGAGCAACTACTCATTGAGGTGCATGTGACATTTTATTTTATTTATTTTTGAGCAATAATATTTTAATTCAATATATTTGTGACGTTATTTTTGATATATATATATATATATATATATATATATATATATATATATATATATATATATATATAAAATAAAATTATTTTAGTTTAATGTCACGTTCTTGTCATTGATGAAATTGAGGATATTTTACTAGAAAATATAACTTTATTTATAATAGTTTTTTCAAAATGTTACGTAGTCAATTAGTAAAGATGGCATGTCCCGAAAAAATCGTTACCAATCTCACATGTAGTGAAACGGCTTACACTGAAAATAATTCTGCAAAACCGGATATAGAACTCCAAACTGACCTTTCTGGCACTGATTCCGGCGATGATTTAAACCGTCAAAAGCGTGATATTTTGACACTCGTTTATACAAATTTAATCACCATATTATGAAAAAAAAAATATAAAAATCTCATATAACATGAAAGACTACAATACTTTTTTATTATTTTTAATAACAAAATAATATTTAAATTTATTGCATAGATATTAATTAATTATAAGTGAGATAAAAGAACAAAGATGTCTAAAACTGTATAGTATAAATCCAGGTCTAAGCATTTATTTAGTTTACCTAAGCTTCAAATTCAGAACCATGTTAAAGTATAAATTTAATTAAATAAAGTTTTCGAATTAAATATATATTTTTTATTTTATTCACACCTTGACACAATAACATTTATTTTTAATTTTAGCCCTACAACATCACAATTGAGGGGATTTCTCATAACAAAACGATACATTAGTATTATTACAATAATTTAAATGGACCATTTATAGTTCATTATAAATCTGAAATAAATAGTTATGAATATTATATATTCATCTTACATTAATTAAGAAGGTTTACTATTTTATATAACTTTGAAATCTCAAATACTTCTCCTGTAAAAATTCAATTTTGTAAAAGTAACAGTGTTGCAACGGTGGTGCGACATAGTACGCTCACAGAGGTTAATCTAAGCTGTCTCTACAAAAATTATATCAAGATTCCTGTACCATATTACATATACAATACATTTTACTGCACTAGTATAAAATTACACACATTATATGCAAACTAACAAGAATATGTATAATACAGAGCTAAAAAATGTATTAAATCGCAATAAATCATTATAATGAACATTTTGTGGAAGGTCCCCGTCAATATTATTTTAGAAAAAATATATTGCAATTTGACTTCTTGGAAGAAAAATAATATCAAGGAGAAGAACAAAATAAATAACATGTAATGGTTCTGTTAGATGATTATAAATAAGACGAACAATTTTCCCCTCTTTTATTCGAAGACATTTTCATATTAACAATTAGTAGATGTAATTATGATAATACGAGATATAAGATACGTTGTGATTTATTATAAAATATTATATAATATTTTTGTTTCAATCGTCAGTGAAACTACATTGTACTACACTTTAACCAAAATATTCACAATTAAATATCTCTATGCTCAACCTACAAACAAAGCTAATAATTTATGCAACAAAATCTGAATATATTTAGATGAACTGTTATAATATGTTTCCAATAATAAATTATATTATGTTGTTTAATTTTAAGCATATTTACCTTATACTTTGTTTGAATAAGAATTTAATTAATTATATTTTGTTACAGATCCTGAACAATATTATCTTAATTTGACTACGTATGACAAAACATGGGGAGCGTAGGCAACAATACCACATTATATGACGAACAAATTCTTAATCCCAGCGAGCTTACTCTTCAAAGGGAATTCACCGGTATCTTAACAAATGTGAATACGTGGCCTATAGAAAAATGTTTAGAAGCACATTTAATAAACAGTACATTGGGTGAAGAGTTAACTAGCCAAGTTTTTGTTGTAAATGGTACTCAGGTTCTTTGCCTGGAACATGCGCCTGTATTGACTAAAAATACTTTAATTAGAGCAAGTGTCCTAACCGCAATGGCAATTTTATCTTTTGTTGGAAATTTTGCAACAATGGTAAGCGTTCAGAAGGGAAAACGCTGTCGAAGACGTGCAAGGCCATCGTGGACAGCAATATATAGCCTAATATTTCAACTCAGTATAGCAGATTTATTGGTCACACTATTCTGTATTTTGGGAGAAGCTGGTTGGTCATTCACAGTGCAGTGGTATGCAGGAAATATTGGTTGCAAGATATTTAAATTTCTACAAATGTTCGCCTTATATCTTAGTACTTTTATATTAGTTTTAATTGGAGTCGACAGATGGTTAGCTGTGAAATATCCAATGAAAAGTATGGCCACGGCGACGAGGAATGGGAGACTAGTGATTATTGCTTGGATTCTAAGTTTCATATTAAGTATACCTCAGGTTGGTATTACAATTATTATTAGATGCTGTAAAGAAATCTGATTTCATAGAAAAATCCTAATTTCACTTAAATTGATTTTTTTTTCGTTACTATAAATAGTAAATAATCAATCGCAGTACTTACAATCATTACCATCTGTATCTGCTATATCTGTTAAATTTTATATAAAATTTTATACAATTATAAAAAATAAAAAAATATATATTTAAACAAATCACTCTGTATAAAGTCCGACATACTTGAAAAGAACATATTTTTTTCTTTCTTATTTCTCAAGTACTATTACATTCTTTGTATAAGATTAAAATTTTAACCATCAACAATGAAATAATAATCTAATCGTATTACTCCTTAGGCTAGTAACTTGGTAATATAAAAATTGATAAATATTTCTTTATTTTAGACAGTAGTATTTCGATTGGCTAAAGGACCTTTCATCGAAGACTTCTATCAATGTGTCACTCATGGGTTTTATACAGAAAGATGGCAAGAGCAAGCATACACCACGTTGTCTCTTGTTTTTATGTTTATCCTTCCATTACTAATTTTGATTTCGACTTACGTATCTACTGTGAGAACTATTGCAAGTGAGTATGTACAATCGATTTTTTTTAATTTCACACTGTATCGTAAGGCATATCTAACTATCGAATCCTGGGAACCTAGTGTTAGGGCACTCTATTTCCATTAAGACACTCCGTTTCCCACTTTCCGCCGAATTCTGAAGGCATTGTGTGTTGAATGGCGGAACTAAACGCAAAGCTTTTGCCTCCGTATCCGAGCGACGAAATGTAAATATTAATAGGTCGCGGCAAATGTATTTTCGCATTGTTCATACAAAGAAAAATATATTTTTTGGAATTTTTTTTTATTTATTTATAATACGTATGTGCCGTTTTGATCGATGACTTTTTGCCATCATATGGGTAGTGCCATGATCCCATTCCTGTAGAAATTTTGAGATTTTTGATGAAATTTCATTACAATCGGTTCAGCAGTTTGGCCGTGGCGTCACAGAGAGACAGGTTTAGGTTTTTACTTTTTATTTCCCACATTTACCTAAGTTTCTCTAATCACTATGCTAACAGAGGTATTTATAGGTGAATACAAAACATAGATTTTCCGAAAATTGTAATCAAGATATTTGTAGAGATTGACATTTTTAAAGTCGTAAAATCTTTAGGATAGAATCTATCCGAGTCTGATTTTAATAATTTAAAGGGTAAACTAGAGGAAACAGTCTCGAATACGAAATTATTTATTTGGATAAGAATTCATATAAAGGTACTAATAGTATGCTCTGCTTTTAAATTTGGAAAAATACACACATATAAAACTTTCCTCTTTATATAATATTTTAGATTTCATTTCCTTGTATGGGAATGGAACCCACAGCCTGTCGCGCTTACAGTTGCTCGTGTGTGCCGCCATGACTGGTCTCTCTAGATATTTTTATAATTAAAAAATATTTTTAAATAGGTATTACAATACAATCATACTTATACATACCTTTACATACATTTACTTTTGAAATTTTATTAAAAAGTATTCGTTTTTAATTTGTGTAAATTTTTATTTATTTTAATTTGTTTTAATTTGTATTTAAAAGAATGCATTATTTTTTATAATAAATTACTTTGTTGTTTATGCAGTTGTAATCATGGGATTGGTAATACGTCTTTTGTACCACAATAATAGATATATTGTATACAAACTTACATATACATATGGAATCGCACAGCAAAACATATAATAAAATATCGATTTAAGCTTTTCGAAAGGCACTTCACTGGATAATTGAGTTTAATTGGCACCATTCGGGAGCTGAATCCTTATAATAAAAAGTTAGAAAGCACTTTGCAACTGTGCCGAAATTAACTACTGGATGCAATTAAAAATAAGTTAAAAACCTATTAACATTACGACGAAACTAAATTAAAATAAAGTTCGCGGAGAATTTTTGTTTTTTTTTGGGATAGATAATTCTATTTATAGATAGAATGTTAGAAGCATTTCCTTGAATATATGTTATTAAAAAAGTAATAACCAGTAAATAATCAATAACCAGAAAGAGTGCTAAATAATGATATACTACGTATGTTAAAATACAAATATAAAATTTCTAAATGAAACGTAAATATGTAGAGAGGTGTATAGGTACTGTAAACTATGCCATGATCTTCAGATATTCTTTGACATTTTATAAGTTGCTCAGTCAGCTTAAACAACACACCGTATCGGTAATATATATTTCGTTTAAGTATATAATTTTCTAAGAGATATTTTATATTGTGTATCCCATTCCCAGGTATGAAATATTATTATTTTCTTTTGCTTGCTCGTAACAAGGCAAAGCGCGGCTTTGTGTTCGCTACTCGACATGCAGTGCCTCGAAAATTCAGCGGAAAGTGGGGAAAGGAAGTCTCTTAATAGAAACGGAGTCTTAACTTTTTGTTCCCTGGTTTCTTCTGCCTACACTGTTACAGGCCGGATACAGCAGGAAGCTGAAAAAAATATTTATCCAAAAAAATATATATTCACATTATCAGGAATGGTTATTTAAATTGAACAACAAATTCTGATTTCTTTCCCAAGTGTTAATCATGCAGCTCTATGAAATAGCTTTCAAGCTTCAGTAATAGAGTTTCTTATTACATAATATTTATCATTGCAATCGAAAAAAAATTGTCGAGTAAAATTTCAACTTTTGATGTAGTTAGGTCTATTATCCCTATTAACTGAGAATGGACTTAAATAATTTTTAACAATTTTTTGATAAAGGTTTTCTTTGACTAACATTTAGTGTTCACTAACATTTAGTCAGTTGTTTTATTTTGCGGGATTAAGATAAACTAAATGCATAAATAAAGACGATTTCTTTCTGTTTATTAGTTTTACATAATAAAAAATGTAATTAAGATATATTTACTCTTGTAAGCATTTTTCAATCGTCGAAAGAACAAAAACCTATTACCGGATCGCAGGATAGTTTTGCTGAGAAGAACCGGCAAGCAGTTGCTGTCTTCGATACAAAAGTTTTATCAAATTCAAATTATCTTTATTCAGCGAATTTTTGTTTTTGGAATATTTTTGGACGAAAAAAAAAACTTTTCTACTTACAGTTATGTTTAGAGAATTTAATTAAAACTATTTATTTAAATTCTCTAAACACGACTGGTCGTGGGTTTAATCCCTAATTGAGGAAATGAAATGTTTATTTAAATTTACTTTTTTATTACTTCGATCTGGTTTTGAGGCAAAGTGTGGCGTGGGGTTTCGCCATTCAACACGCAATACCTCCAGAATTCTGCGGAAAATGGGGAACGGAGTATCTTAACACTAGGTTTCATCCACTACAACCGTACGTCTACGCTGCTATGAATGTGGGATTACAGCTTGAAGCTGTTTTTTTTTTAATTTAAATTTCTAGAGTAATTAAAAAAGTAGTCAAAATATGTTATCAATTTAAGTAGGACATATTCTAGTCGTACTAAGACTAAAATACATTGTATTTGCAGAAAGCGAGAAAGTATTCAAACCGGAAGTTACGAGACAAGAAAAATATCTAAGTCCAGATATGAACAGACGTAGACTTATCGATAGAGCTAAAATGAAATCTCTAAGAATGTCTGTTGTCATAGTCACTGCCTTTATAATTTGGTGGACACCCTATTATGTGATGATGGTTATTTTTACTTTCCTCAATCCCGATAGAGATGTAAGTAAAGGTATTTATTTACTATAGTAATATTACAAAATATTTTTTTTATAAATCATTGCATAAAAAATCAGCTGACAGTTATTTTGTTCGTATTTAAAAAAGAGAGATCACTTGTAAGTATTATTAACTCTTAACTTTTATGTTTATTGAGTTCTTTTTTAGCGTTATAACATTTGTTTAATATTAGGAAAACGTATAACGTAGCGGGATTTGAACCCGTGCCTCTTTGGAAACCGTCCAAGCGCTATGACCAACTAAGCCATACGTTCTCATCAAACTGTGGAAGAAGTGTGGAATAACACTTTAAAAATGTTAAAAAAATATTGAATATACTTATAATAAGGCCTAACTCTTATGTTTATTAAGTTCTTTTGTTTCATTAAAATATTTATTTACATATTTATGTAATGAGTAAAGTATTAAGAGTGAATTTAATATAAAATATTTTTATAAAATTAAAATATCGAATAAAATATGGAATTCTTTTACTTGAAATTTTATCAATATCATCCACATATAAAACAATCTAAAACATATAAGAAATAAAGAAATTCCGCTTTGAGAAATGTTTTTAATTAAGTATGACGAGAAGTTTTCGGCAACAAAAAATATTAATAATTGAGGCTATCCTGGAGCAGTAAGACGATGTTTGAATATAATCGCGAATTAAATTCTATTCATTTCCTCGCCTAGTTACGTTACGCCGTTTTTACGTTAATACTTAAATTATAACACATTGAAGGCCAGACGTGGCTTTTGTATGTTTATTGCCCACTCGAGCAAATTAAATAAATAATATTTTCATTTCTTCGCTCTGGTGTCTAGGCAAAGCGCGGCGTTGAGTTCCGCTACTCAACACGCAATGTCTGCAGAATTCAACGAAGAGTAGGGAACAGAGTCTTAATACTAAGCCTCTTCTCTCATGTGCGATACAGCGTGAAGCTCAGAAAAAAATATTTAAATTAAAAAAACATTTAAATTTTTCCATACAGCAAAGTGAGGATCTACTATCGGGAATTTTTTTCTTCGGAATGTCAAATAGTCTAGTCAACCCCGTTATTTACGGTGCTTTTCATTTATGGCCAAAGAAAAAACGCTCGAGGAACAGTGACAGGTAATAACATAGATTTTCACGATCATAATGTTTATTTAATTTAAGTATATTATTCAAATAATACTGAAGGTTCTAAAATATTGTAATAAATGTAGGATAAATTATTTGTGACCCAGTCATGGCGTATAGGCACAATGGTGCTACTATACGTTTATAGTAGCACCATTGTTGCGACAGGTTCCGGGTTCGATTCCCACTCGAACAATTTAAAAATTTTATATTTTCATTTTCCTAGATCTGGTAACGAGCACAAAGCGCAGCTTTGAATTCCGCCACTCAACACGTAATACCTCCGAAATTCGACGGAAAGTAGGAAGTCTGTTAATGTTTAGGGAGTGTCTTAGCATTAGGTTCCCTTTTATCTACTCTGCTATAGACTGGATATGGCGTGAAACTATAATAATAATAAAAGAAATATATATTTACAATTATATTTCGCTGCAGAGACTTCCTTAACAGTGTTATACTACTTAACAGAAATTAACCTTATACAAGTTTGTATAATTCTTAGAAAAGTTATCAATAAAGACAAAATATAAGTGTCCCTAGTACAATATATTTTCTTATAGACTCGTGGCCTAATACAAATGTATAATATATTCATCTTAATTTATTATTCCCGACGGAGAACAAAGTGATAAATCTCTTCGTTTATCTCTCATGTACTTTCTTGTAAATGTTAATTTCGTAAAATAAGGTGGAATTGTCAAAGTCTACAAAGGTACCAACCGATTGAATCCTTTTTCTAGTACAGTCACGTAATCGTCTGATGAACCGTTGTGCAACCGTTGCGAATAGTATGTAATAACAGCAATTGCTAGAATAATAAAAGCAACTAAAATTTTATTATATTAAAGCCTATCCATAAGAGATTTTATTTGAAGAAAAACATTATAAATAAATTTCCACTACAAATTTGTCCTCTTAATTTTATACTTCAAATTTATACTTGAGGCCAGTCGTGGCGCAGTGGCATAAAGTGTGACTGTAAAACCGACTGGTTGTGGGTTCGATCCCCACTCGAAGAGATGAAATATTTACTTTCCATTTCTTTATATTTCCATTTCTTCGCTCTGGTGTCGAGGCCAAGCGGCGCGGCGTTGAGTTCTGCCACTCAACACGCAATGCCTCTAAAATTTGGCAAAAAGTGGGGAACGGAGTGTCTTAACACTAGGTTCCCTCTGCCTACCCTGCTGTGTGCGGGATATAGCGTGAAGCTAATTTAATTGTATTTTTTTTTTAATTTATATTTTGTACATCAAATAAACAATATGTTTTTCTTCAAATTAATTATTTTACACTCCAAATGCATCGCTTTAAGTTTTTATTCCTTTTAAGGGACAATAAACGCGATGGTTGTCAGTTCAATATCTACTCGAGAGGAGTAATTATGTATTTGTCACCGCACCACTAGGAGACAATATGCAGAGTCAAGTTCCACCACTCAATTCACAGTATCTCAAATTATGGCGCAGAGTGGAGAGCGAAATGTCTTAACGTCCTCTCTGCTCAATATTCTATAGGTCTCTTTTACAGGACAAACTTTAAAGCTACAAAAAAAGAAATATAAATATTCGCCAGAATAAAACGCGAACCCATAACCATTTATTTATTTAACTAAATTTTAATATATTTATTTAACCAAGCACCAATACACGCTTACGATATATCCAAAGTTGATGTTATAAATACTTTTTTTATATTACAGGGAATCCGGTGGTCGCCATGCCTCAATGCGCCGTGGTGATCACACTTCATCCGTACGACTGACCACAATAAGATCGTTAAGATCATCTGCTAAATATTCCAATGGTCAAAACATCAGTTTGTTATAACCTATCAGTAATATTGGATTTGAAAAAGACTATATAGCTGAAGAAAAGTGTTAGTGACTTGTAATAGAAGTGCTTATTTAAGAACTATGGAAAAGTTTCTTCAGTGATATTAAACTAGTCATTAGTGCAAGTGTTTGAAAATAGTTTTAGTACATGGGATTTGAAAGAAAGATTTTCTTATTCAACCAAATATTACTGTAGTATAGAATTAATTAAATAATGTTCCTTGTAAAAATGTGAAAACGTTAATGTAATGTAAATAAATATATTTTTTAATTTAAATGATTTTTATTTATCAAAAAATGACAAAACATGACATTGGATTTTGTGCAGAAAAAGAAAAGATTAAATGATGTGTCTCTGAGTTGGTAAAATAACAATGCACACGAAATACCAAATTTTAAAAAGCATAGCATCAATTATTTATAAATAAGTTATATAACTATATGTACTACTTACTACTTTCGTTTTCTAACTAAAGCACTGTAACAGCTCTTAGAGAGATCGTCAAACAAAATATCTGATATGATAATCAAACAAAATTATTTCAAAGCAAATTATTATAACATCGAAGTAGAAATTTATCAAAATTTTAACAGATAAATGATTTTATTATAACCTTATTTCAATACAGTAAATATTTTGGTTTGTATCCTTTATAATGAGATGAGTAAATAAATAGGCCTATTCAATTTTAAAGGTACAGTAAAACAGTTTGCGTGTTTGAAATCTTTATCATGGAAACACAATTTGATTTACAGATTTCAATAAAAAGAAGTTCTAATTGACTTGCCAATTTGTATTCTATTTACGATTTAACTGTTTTGGAAATGTTCATCTCATTTGTCGTTTAATGCACTGTTAATTCTAATAAACAATCGGGCTTGTTTATTTTCTTTTTAGTTTTATGCAGTTGGGGATTTTGTTCTTATAATTTTTTTTTTATTTTTCACTTTTTTGTTAGGATTCATTATAGTAATGATAATCATGATATACCTTTTTGAAATCCCCGTATTGAGCGCTTGAATTTGATACCCACATTGTGGTATTCGAAACGAAAATATTTTTTTTCACTAAGTCTAATGGCGTCCCACAGCCACCATAATTGTTTTTTTTTTAACGTCACCTATATAAGAACACTTGGGCTCCTAATACGACTCTAACGATACCTCAATTATGTAAATCTGTTCAGCGGTTCTGGAGATATGAGGTAATAAAGAATATTACATACATACAAGATACGCGCGAAAAACATAACCCTTCCTTAGCAGTCGGGAAAAATGAATCCTTAACAATCTTAAATACATAAATATTTTATCTTCTAAGATCTATGAAAAATCATAAAGTATATTTTCTTATATATAACATTTATAAAATAAAAGTTCAGCTCATTTAACAAGGCTTAGCTCGAATTGCTGAATTCACTTATTTGTTGACAAATTAACATCAAAGTCATTAGAGTCGTGCTCTTCGCTCATTACGTCATGCGTACATATTTACGAATTTAAATTTTCTCAATGCGAGTAGAAGCTTCTAACATTTATATTAGGTTGGAAAATGTTTCATCATTTATTCATACAGGCGTAGTAAAAATGCTTTAAGGTCAAATGCGGCTTCGTTCGCTTTAACTTATTTTTATATTATATCCAAAGGATAACATTAAAAAATATATATATTATATGAATGAAAAGTATCCTATATCATAAGATTCAAATATGTTAACTCAACTTACTATTAATATTATATTATAGAATGTCTTAATATATTAAAAAATTTAATATTTATTCAGCGTAAAATTTTATATTTCGTTAGGTTTTCGTTGGAGGTTTTGCTCGTGTGGTTTTCAAATCTCTAAATATTAAAAACATTTTAATTTTTACTAATTAAGATTTTAAATTTGAAGTTACACTTCTCTATTTTTAAAAAAGACTTTGAATTGCTTATTTGCGCTCTACAAGGAAAGTACGTGCAAAATTTTAAGATTCAGTATTCAGAGTTCAGTGGTTTGGCCTGTGCGTTAATATGTGGGTGTATTTGTCACAGTTTGATATAAATGGATAGGTGTCTGTATGTTGAAGATATAGAAGAAAATATTTTTTTGATGTCATTTAATAACGTAATAGAACCAAAAACAATGATTTTTTTAATTTCTGTCTGTTTGTTTGTTTGTCTGTGCATTGGCTCTCGCTAATCTCGGAAACGGCTTAATTTATTTAATGATACTTTTTACTACTGTATTTTGGTAATCTACCGTTAACAGACGTATTTATTTGAAATGCTCATAACAGAAGTATTTATTTTATTTCAAACGATTTTTAAATAAAATATTATACCATTTTAAAGAATATTGTTCGACAAAATTGTTGTAAGTAACTTAACTTAACTTAACAGCTTCACGCTTTATCCCTTGCGGGGTAAAGTAAAGTAAAATACTCTTTATTGTACACCAAATACATATACATATTGAACATTAACCATGACACATTGGAGCACAATAGGCGGCCTTATCGCTAAGTGAGCGATCTCTTCCAGGCAACCTTGGGGTAGAGGAGAGAATAAGTAAGTGACATGGGAAGGGGTGTACTGAGTACGAGATATATATATTTTTTTTTTTTTGTTATTTGAAAAAAAATATATATATACATACATACATAGGTATATACAATATCCATAGATACTTAGATACATACATACATATAAATACTAAATACACATATATATAATACATACACTCATAATTAGATGTATACCAACATAATGGAACATATTTTATTTACATTTAACACATACACATGTTTATAATAGTACTTCAATATTGTCAAAGTTTCAAATAATAATCCTTAAGCCTTTTCTTAAAGGTCGTTAAAGTTTTGGCTCGTCTGATAATAACTGGTAGGGAATTCCACAAACGTGCTGATTTAACAGTGAAAGAGTTCGAGTAAAAGGAAGAGGAGTGTGAAGGAATTTTAAGAGATAAGGTAAGTTGAGAGCGAAGGGAGAAGTCATGTGATTCACACAAAAATTTGAACCGTTCCTTGAGGTATGAAGGAGAAGATGAATTGAAGAGGATATTATAAAGAAGGCAAAGAACATGAGTATTCCGGCGAAGTCGAATTGGAAGCCACTTGAGTTTTTTACGAAATTCGGAGATATGGTCATATTTGCGGAGTCCAAATATGAACCTTATACAAATGTTTTGGAGACGCTCAAGCTTATTTAGTTGCTCCTCTTTTAAGTCAAGATAACAGCAATCAGCATAATCAAGAATTGGTAGAAGGAGGGACTGTGCCAGCGCAACTTTAGTAGGAATGGGTAGAAAGTTGCGGAGCCGACGTAGAGAGGCATTGGCTGAAAATATTCTCTGACTTACGTCACTTATTTGTAGTTTCCAAGACAGATGTTTGTCAAACGTAATGCCTAAGTTTTTAACTTTTTCAGTAAAAGGAACTTTTATTCCATCGAGCATTATACTTGGTAATTCGTTAAATTTTATTTGGCAAATAGACCTTGGACTACCTATTATGATCGCCTGCGTTTTACTGGGATTTAATGTTAATCTTAATGATTTACTTAATGCTGAAATATCTGTTAAATCTGTAGATAATGTCGATATAAAATGCGGAAGCTCATGCAGCGTACAGTGACGATACATTTGAAGGTCATCAGCGTAAAGGTGGTAGGGAGAAGAGATATATTGACATAAATAATTAATGAAAAGTGAAAATAAAAGAGGAGACAACACGCCACCTTGAGGGACGCCAGCAATCACCGGAGACCATTCAGAATAGGAGTCCTGAATCCGAATACGTTGCTTGCGCCCGTACAAGTAAGAGTGAAACCAGTCAATCACCTTAGGAGATATGTTAAGCGAATACATAATGGCTAGTAGAATATCAAAATCAATGTTATTAAATGCGTTACTGAAATCAAGCAAAACCATCAATGTAACTTGATGCTTTTCCATACTAAACCGAATATCGTCTGATATATTCACCAATGCAGTAGTCGTACTATGACCAGGCCTATACCCTGACTGTAAAGGGTTAAATAAGGAATTGGTTATTAGATATTTATTAAGTTGTTGATTAATGAGACGTTCCAGGACTTTTGATAGGAATGGAAGGATTGATATAGGTCGATAATCAGACATGTAGGAAGGATTGCGCTTTTTAGGCAGAGGCGTTAGTTGAGCCTCTTTCCAAGCAGAAGGAAATGTGGAAGTCTTTATAGAAAAATTGAGGATTGACGTTAGGGTAGGAATAAGGATATCTAGGATTGGCAAGATCATCTTACGACTAATGCAGTCAGAGCCAACCGCATCAGAAGAAATTGCCAATATATTCTCTTTAACATCACATTCAGTGAATTGCGCGAAGTTAAAAATTGGATTTTTAAGAGTGGGCAAGGCGCGAATTTGATTTAGCGTTCTTAATTTAGTGGTTACATCAATCGTAACAGAAGGTGAGAAATGTGTGTTTAATTTATTTAAATCTATATTACAAGGGTTAATGTTTTGCTTTGCCTTCCCAACTCCGAGTGATTTAAGAAATTTCCAGACTTTTTCAGCATTGTCTTCTTCAACAACAGATTTGTGGATATGGCGTCGTTGATTATCCCTACACACCCTGTTGCATCGATTCCGAGCTTTTATATATTTTTCACGATTGTCGTCTCCAGAATCTTTTTTGTATTTAGTTTTAGCACTATTTTTCTTTTGTTGCAGTGTTTTGATTTCATCTGTTAGCCATGGAGCTGGAAGATGTCTAATACGTATGGGTCTAATGGGAGCATGAGTGTCATAAAGTTGTATGATCAAGGAATTAAAAACAGACACCATGTTGTCAATAGTGTTTTCTTGATAGACCATATCCCAATCAATATTTAGAGCATCCTCACGTAAACGTTCTACATCCATACCGGTAAAGCTGCGCTGGAGAAGAATTCTTGATTTTGCTTTAGGTGGTTTTACTTTATAGGAAAGATAGACAAGGTCATGATAAGAGAATGCAGTAGCATTGCATTGACCATGTGTTTCAACATGATCAATGGAAGAGACTAAAATTAAATCTAAAAGTGAAGGATTACAGTTGGGGAACGAATGAGTTGCGGATAACGGGAGAATTTGCATATTAGCGCTGTCAACCACGGTCTTTAGCCGTGCCGTTCTAAAATCATTTTTGAGCAAACACGTATTGAAATCACCCATAATTATCGAGTGCTTATAAGAGGGCGTTAATTTTTCAAGCAAGATTTCAAAAGATTCGAAATAATCCACTGTAAGAGATGGGCTATAGTATACACCAAGAAGGACTTTTGTGTGTGAGAATGTCAATTCAACAAAAAGATGTTCAGGTCCGACGGTGTCATTTTTATTGTAATGGGAATAGTCAAGGATAGTGAATGGTATATGAGCCTTAAGATAGATAGCAACTCCCCCACCAGCACGACCAGTGCGATCATTTCTGATCAATTGAAATCCTGGCAACGAGTATGCTATCGATGGCAAACACGGTTTGAGCCATGATTCCGATACTAATATTGCATGCACGTTGGTATTTTCAAAAGAAGACAGAAGATCGGGATAGTGAGCCGGAATACTCTGTGCATTTATGTGAACCACGTTGAGATTTTTTGGATAAGGGTGAAGATGAGAATTCAGACAGTCATTTAAACGGGGAATACTGTGGAAGCTAATGTCATTTAAATCATCTGAGACAGATGAAAAAGATAGGAACGTGTCCGTATTAGATGAAACGTCAGACATTTTAATCCAAATAAATATAAATAAAATAATAATAAAAAAAAATAAAATTGTATAACCAGGATACTAAGATAGTATATGTAAATATAGATACGAATATGTTAAATTAATATAATAAAAAGTAGATAATAAATATAATATACTAAAAAAAAAAAAAAAAAAAAATAACAATAAACACGCAAAAATATACAATTAGTTCAATAAAATTTGTAAAAAAAACTTAAAAACTATGTAAATGTTATTATTTTGAAGGTTTTTTTTTCCTTCCTATTCTTTCTTTATCCCACCTGCCAGTTGCCAAAATTACATAAAAAAAAATATCTATCATATAAAAACAAACAGTAATAATATATGACATACAAATTACTGTGAAACAGATATTTGTACAAGAACATAACAAAAAAAAAATGAAAAAATAAGCTACAAGACGGTTTAAAACTTTTTTTTTTTTTTTGATACACTAAAAAATATGATAAAATCAATAAACAAACACTAAACAAAAAAAAAAAATATGATAAAATAAAAAAAAAGGAAAAAAAAAAAAGTTTACGAAACCATAAACAAAATAAACTAAACATAACAATAGTCTGTAGTTTAACAGTATTTATGTAGGTAGTAGGAAAAAAAATATGTAATTAGAATTAAAAAGAATTGACATATACATACAGTTGACAGCCGGAAAGTAAACAATAAATAATTATTTCTTAAAAACTCGTTTTGGACGTGCGGTTGTTGTTTTCAGTGCAGTTTTATTTACAGGAGCAGTATTTTGTGGGGATTTGGAACGTGGTAAATTATCCAGTTCAGAGATGTACTCAACTCGGTGCTTAGAACCATCAGGTGTTGTTATGTGGATGATACCATCTCTTGTCCAGCACTTTCTTACGCCAAAACGCTGCCTCGCCTCAAGAAATGTTGCATGCCGAGGTGGTGTCAAAAACTCAGACTGTGTAATACCACTCCCTTTTAATTTGGTTTTGGCATACCACACTTTATTTCGTATTGAGATATCCAAAAATTTGACGGCAATGGGTCGAGTTTTATCGGACGGACGTCCAATTCTATACGAGGCCTTAATACTGGAGCTGGAAAAATCTGTTAAATCTAACTTATCGCCTATAACAGTGACCACTCGTGCAAGGGGGTCTTCTGACTTTTCTTCTGCGATGCCATGGAAAAGTAACATTTTTCTCCGCCTGCGCATCTCTTGACGGTCCATTTGCCATCCAATCAGTTCCACTTGCTTCTGCAATGTACTTAATGCAGAAAGAGTAAAGCTTTTAAAATTATGAAAATCTGCTGCCAGTGAAGATGTAGTGGCAGGAGAAGAAGATTTGTGTAATTCCTGCTGGAATTCGTTCATCTTCACAGTAAACATCTCGTTCATAGTGATCAAAGATTCCTTTATAGTTTCCATGTTGTAAGACTGGTAATTTTGCTGCTCAATGTATGTATATATTAA
Source organism: Heliconius himera (assembly GCA_021202915.1). Classification (NCBI taxonomy): domain Eukaryota; kingdom Metazoa; phylum Arthropoda; class Insecta; order Lepidoptera; family Nymphalidae; genus Heliconius; species Heliconius himera. Next base: position 74,466 of record JAJHJA010000442.1, read on the forward strand.
AAATTTAGAGGAATATATGACTTGCTGGCTGGTGGGTATTAATATTTAACAAATCATATATATTTTTACTTAAAAAACTGTGATTTCTAATTTAATTAAATTAAATAAACTTGGAGAAGAAAATAACGATGTTTCACTTTTAACCACCTACCCGCGAAAAAAAACGGGTAGTCAGAGAGAACGGAGCGCCAAACGCTACGGTCTCTACATACCTCTTTCGCCTCGTCCACTGTCATCAACCTCTTCATACATGCCCTTCGGGGGGTCCTCATGCTTTTTACGTGACCTTCCTCCAGTATCTTTGATACTGTGTTTTCGAAGGTCAACCGAGGTCTCCCCCTACCTCTCTTACCGCTAACTTTTCCATCATAAATCTTTTTTGCCATTCTTTCATCACTCATTCGTTCGACGTGCCCAAACCAGCTGAGCACGTTCTTCTTCGTTCTCACCGTGACATCCTCGCTAGTACCTGCCATTCTGTGTACCTCTTCATTGTGGATTCGATCAGCTAAGCTGACTCCGCATATCCTACGAAGAGATCGCATCTCCACAGCATTCATCTTTCTTTCATTCTTCTTCTGTAATACCCACGTTTCGCTGCCGTATAACAGAGTCGGTACCAAAACTGCATTGTGTACGGCCAAACGCGCAGCTGTGCTGACGTTTCGCCGTCTCATCAATGCAGCTAAGGCTCCGTTAACCTTGTTACCGGCAGCAATACGCCTTTCCACATCCATCTCGTATCTTCCATCTTTACTGAACATACTTCCCAAGTATACCACTTCGTTCACTTGTTCTAATATTTTACTATTTACACTGATCTTACATTCCGTCCTTTCTTCATCTCTTTCAAAAAGTAACTGTTTTATTGAAATAGCTGAAACTTTACTTTTCAAAAAAAAATCAATTAGTCTTTTAATATATTTGCAACCTTTTCAATATAGACATAAATATTTGTTTTTAAAATGTTATTATTAATAGAAAATGACAGTAATGCCGATTATTAAGCTTATAATTATGTGGTTCAAGCAGGCGAAACCATGAGTGAGTTGCTAGTTGAAAATATATTTTAATTAGTTAGTATTACATTAATTATGTTGTAAATTTCATGAATCAGTCTGATAACATAATGAAACATATAATTAAAATTGAAATTATATTTAACTTTTCATTCTTAACACTTTAGAAACACTAAACTATGCAGAGATAATAAATTAATTTAATCTTCTTTAGTTTTTAAACTTTGTTAAAGGAGCTACATATCATTCCTTTTAAAGTTTTCAAAGTGTTATTTTTAAACAAAAAAGAATGAAGGAGCCATCATATCGCAGTGGTACAAGTAACATTCAATGCGCCGTTGTGGGTTCAATTCCCTCTCGTGAGAATGAATTACTTTCATTTCTTCACTCTAGTGATAATATAAAGCGCAGCTTTAAATTTCATCAATCAACATACAATGATCAGTGGACGAAGAGTGAGAATGGAGTATCTTAATACTAGAATACATATACATACTAGAATACATATATATGATAACTACTTATATTATAGCTGTCTCTTAGGACATTACTTAAAACAAAAATTAGAATATATAATTGAAATGAATCTGTATTTTTTTGACTTTGTACATACACTTACGAAAAAGACAGCATTAATATCTGATTGGTCTGTAAAATGGATGAGAGCATAGTACTTAGTATTTAAGTACTTCAAAGAGTACTTACTTTAAGTGAATATTACAACTGGAATATATTTAATAAAGTATACAGCAGATTTTTTTAAAAAGATTCGAACTAATTTTACTTAGTTAGATCAGGTTTACTTTCAATGCTAAATTAATGACATCCTAATTAACGAGAAGTTTTAGAAGCTTAGTTAAATATTTTATTTTTAAAATATTTAAACGTCATTAATAATGGACAAAGAAGTTGAAGTATAGTAAATTAAGACTTGTTACGAACTCATAACCTAAGTAAGATCCCTCTTTTTTTATTTTTTTTATTAGCTTTACTTCATTTTTCAGGGTAGGCAGAGGGAACCTAGTGTTAAAACACTCCGTTGTCCACTTTCCGCCAATTTCTGGAGGCATTGCGTGTTGAGTGGTGGAACAACGCCGCGCTTTCCCCTCGACACCAGAGCGAAGAAATTAAAATTTTATGTAAATAAATATTTCATCTCGTCGAGCGGGGATCGAACTCACAATCAGTCGATTTACAGGCACACTTTGTGCCCTTGTACCACGACTGGTCTCACTCTTATATAACACTTTAATATTATAATTTCCTATATAGTTATTATTAAAATATTTCTTTTAAGATTAAGCATTTTTTTAGTAAAATATAATAATTTTACAGCCGTTTCTTTTCAATTATTACAATGTAGTTAAATTAAATTTTCGAATAATAGTAGAGTACGAAGTAGACACGATTGTTCCAGAACATCTCATTTCAGTGAGAAGTATTCCGTGTTCATATTAAAATAAACCACCTGTGACACTGATTCATCACGAATATAGAATCACAGCAAAATTGAACAACATTCTTCTGAAATTTAAAAAGAAACCCAATATACGTTTTCTAGAGATATCATCTAGTGCCAAGTATGCTAGGCATAGTAACAAAAATATTATCTATACTCTATACTTATAATAAATCTTTAGAAAAGTCGTTTCTGTACATTCAAAATATTTAAAAAAAAAATAGCTAGGGTTTTAAAGGATAATTAAAAGAATCCATTTCCAACATTTTTGGAATTTTTGTCTGTTTGTCTGTTTATCTGTTTATCTGTTTGTCAGTTTGTCGGTTTATCTGTTTGTCTGTTTATGTCAACACGTATCACGTAAAAAGTACACAATAAATTTAGGCAACTTTTATACATAAAAATTACAAGTAAATCAAAGTAACGTTTAGTGTTTATTTCATTGTAATCGCTTCACTCTATCAAAAGATATAAGTATTTAAGTTTTCAAGAAGTTTATATTTGAGATAGTAAAAAATCGATACAACTAACGCTACCTATTGACAAAAAATAGTAGGTACTAACGAATCTTGATAACGCAAAAAACATTCTGTGGCGTTAAACACTAATTACGACGAGAGGAATATTAATCATTTTAATACTTTAGCACAACATCGGTTTCGGTTAATATAATTTTATGTTAGGTGAAATTTAACATAAAAACAGCATTTTTAAACTGTCCTTAATTTTAAATAGATGGCGCTGTGCATAAAAAAAAATATAGTTTGGAAAGGTTACCGCTACACTCTATCAAAAAATAATGTACTTAAAGTTTTAAAGATATTTATATTTGAAAAAAAAAAGAAACATACGCAATGATATCTATTGACTACATAATATGATAATAAATGTTGATAACGCATAAAACATATTGTTGAGTTATTATTTGCTAAACGTTAATTACGTCATGTAAGTATAATCTATACATTTAATAAATTTAATTCGTAATCAATTAACACAGTGATAAAAAATGACGTAATATTCAAAGAAATATTTTGAATAGGTTTTTCAGTCCGTTCGTTCGTTTATGTTATTAATATTTTTTTAAGAAACGTATAAAATAATTAACTTTTGGGAGCAACCTCTAAAAAATTATGTCTCAAGAAAAAAATGCTCTGACACTGTTTATAAAAATATCCTGCAGTATTATTTCATAACTTACAAGTGACACGTACCGACATTGCACTATTGCACCTGTATGTTGCATGTATGTATGTGTCAAGGGTATTTTAGAGTACATATCTCAAAATTCTTATAAGATAACTTTGTTGTTTTTCGGTCTGTCCGTCTGTCAAGACTATTTTGTACAAGATCAGTTAAAGGTTAGATACCTCAATGTTCAAGTCTATATTCCCTTAGAGCATAAAAAATCTATCTTCTAAATCATCGCAATCAAATGACGATGAAGTATGAGAGTTTATGCTTAATTTTTTGTCGCATTTTCTATCATAACTATAAGGTACTTCCCGTTGATATACAATTACGAAATTTGTTAAGAAGTTAAAATTTACGGCACGTATAAAGGAAATCCAAAATTATTTTTCAAAAATTGAATACTTATTGTATTTGTGTCACAGAAAAAAACCATTAGGTACAAATTTTAATCTGTATTTAATTTCATACAAAATTACAACTTAATTAGTTATTCTTTTGGTGAATCTCCATTCATGAAACTGGTACGGAACTCTCGGGGCATGAGTACGACTTGAACTGGACCGAAAATGTTGATTATTTTATAGATTATATAAAAATGCCTAAAAACGTGCTTTCTATGTATATTCTGTATACCAATTATATATTTAACTAATAATATATGTTACTAATTTAAAAACTGTACAGGAGCTTATATATGTAAGTTATTTTACAAAGAACATCGTGACTACTTATCCAAATCAATTAATTAATAGTTAAGGCTGTTTATAATATCTATATTTCTTAAATGAATAATCATGTAATTCAAGCGGGCAAAGCCGCGAGCAGGCCGCTAGTTATTAATAAATAATAAACTTTCTTAGTAAAAGAAATCCGGTAAAATGCAGCCTACACCTATAACAAAATAAATAAATATCTTCAATGAAATATTTAATTAAATTTATCTTTCCATTTCTTCGCTCTGGTGTCGAGGTTAAGCGCGGCGTTGAGTTCTGCCACTCAACACGCAATGCCTCCAGAATTCGGCAGAAAGTGGGGAACGGAGTGTCTTACACTAGTTCCCTCTGCTTACCCTGCTGTGTGCGGGGTACAGCGTGAAGCTGATTTATTTATTTATTTGATTTTATAAATATCTTCAGTATGTACACAGCATATTAGGTTATTAATAAATAAAATGACATGAGTGTAAGTTTATAATTTGATTTTCTTATGATTTCTATATTGATTTTTATGATTATTTACATATATATTTACAGAAGGGACTAAACACAAACATTAACATACACTAAACATTTAAAGGAGGAGGGAGTTAATGGAAAAGGGCATCATATAAGGGACGTATTAACTTTGGACAAGACAAAAAGATGCGAGAATGGAACCTTTGTCCTGGCCACATTCACAAAAAATGGTCCCTTACCCTCATCTTGGCCAAATGTAAAGGATTATCTACATGCATGCCTAAGGCGCAAACGACAGATTGTTGTTACAGTCCTCCGGTCAATATGCCTTTAAGAATAAAACCAAAGAACTAACAATTAGTATTATTAGTAACAATTGTATGAAAGTATCGTAATACTTTCATACAGTTAAAATAACAAAATAATAAATATAACTATTTAGTACTATTATAAATTCATCTTCAATTTGATATCCGCATAATATAATTTAAATTAAAATTGACACGGCTAGTTCTAATCTCAAAGTTAATATGCACAGGACAAACATGACTACACCGAGATTAACTTAACCCAACTCAAATAAATGAAATTCCCTAGCGACCGTATTAACAATAGAAATGTATTACAATATAACACAATCTTCAATGTGTTACTTGGGTATCTTATTGTTAAACTTTATTTACGTATATATTTAATTTTATAGAAATAAGTAACGAGTTTTCCTTTTAATTTCGTACAAACATGATAAGGAACTGTCGTATTTTTAACGGACTTCTGTAAGAAAAGAGATTGAAGAAAAGGAGATGATTTTGATGGTTTTTATTCATTTGAAAGCTAGTGCTTTTTTTGGTCCATTTCTGACAATGGTATCAATGAGAAAAACACTTAAATCTTAAGTTTGCATTAGGTATGTGCGTGACAAATGGACGAATAATTCAATATCATGCTAACCGATTCTTTATATACCGATGATTCTTTTTTTTATTTGAAAGGATACACTTCAAGGATAGTTGGTAAAAATATGGTTAGGTTCTGATTGTGGAACCAGGTTGAAATTGAACAAGTTGTTTTCTGGTAAAAAATATACTTATAAAATATAAATAGTTACAAGGAAAAACATTGTTGAAATGAGTGTCAGAAGATTCCTCATCGTTGCATTCTTTTTAAGTAGCTTAAAAAAAGGGTTCTTTCTTTCAACCGCCTTAAAAAAAAGGTAGAGGTTGCCAATTTGCCCGAATATTTTTTATGTATGTTTTTGTCAATATGTCAAAATGTTAGTATGCATAATAATACCTAACTAAGTTTGAAGTTTTACATAGGGCAACCACTAACTTGAGAAGCATCCTTTAAAGGTCTACCCGTCACTTAAAATCATAAAATACATTAATTTTTATCAAAAAGAAACTGACTTTAAACAACGAATTGAAAAGTAAAAAATAATAAACATAAAGTAGAACGTATTTTGATTTTGTTAAACAAAAATAATTAAAAAAAGATTTTATAATTTCGAAATCATTCATTGGGAACCTGAAGCCCACAACCATCGCTTCCACAGTCACGCACTTCTGCCACTGTGCCACGATGGCTGACAAATTCAAATAAAAAAAAAATATTACCGTTTTATGATTATTCTATTTGTACTATACACTTCTACTTAATAAATTATTACTTTCAAAGCAAAATATTCTAATATAGTCATTACATTACTTTTAAGAACAGTACTATAAGTACCTATTGATCCTGCAACTTTTATAATCGTGCCAACGAGAGCTTTTCATTGAACCGCAGAAAGTTAGCCCCGCCGAAGATTTGAGCTTTCTCTTATTAATCCCCATTGATTATAATATAGAAATATGTATATTTAAGCAAATTGCTATATTATAATTGTATATATTGTGTTCTAAGTATATATCAAATTAATTATCTTTGATGTAGATAACACTCCGATAGATAATTTTACACGTGTTTCGTGTATATCCTGGGTCGTTTTCAGCGATGTTGACGATTATAATAATCTATTCCTTAAAATAGAGACACATAATATTTATAATACGTCGACATTGACGGTTGTATGTGTTTGTTGAAAGGCTGTTGTGGGAGGCCCAAGAAGGCTTTAGACTTGGAAGAGGGTGTATAAATCAGATATTTTTCTTTCGCATAATCACGAAAAAATTCTTGGACGTTAACCACCCGAATGAGTGATGTAAGAATGACAAAAAAGATTCATGATGGAAAAGTGAGGGGTAAGAGAGATAGGAGTAGACCGGCTGACCTTCGAAAATACAGTATCAAAGATACTGGAAGGTCAGGTAAAAAGCATGAGGACCTCCGGAAAGGTATGTATGACAATATTTGTGACAGACTTGAAACTATATATCTTCTAACTATGTAGAGACCGTAGTATTTGGCGCTCCGTTCACTCTGACTACTAATTTGGGGATTCATTTACAATCTTATAGAAAAAAAAACTTTACAAAATTATATTTGTAGTAAATTTCATACAAAATGAGTGTGATGTTTTGCACAAAAACTGAACCTACTGAGCGTTGTAGGAGCATAGCGTGCAGGGAAGTGGAGTACACATGCATTTTGAAAAGAGTGGCGGCCTGTGAGACCTTGCGTCCGTAGATAAAGGAAAAGAGAAAGTTAAAGGAAAGAAAAATTGTTTATTTATATTAGCTTGATATATATGCAAGCATATCAGAAAATTTACACGTAATTAATTCGATCATATCTGTACATGCAGTATGAAGCTTCATGGCTTACAATTTTTTTTTTAAATATTGGTTTGAGGACTGCCGATAGTTTAATGTCAAAGACTACTGCTCGCGGTCACAGTTACCTCGGGCAGTTTAATTGTATTATGTATGATACACAATTATATTTTTGGTTTGACCACACGAGTCAAGGATTATGCTTCAGGCAAAAATAAGTAAAACATAATATTTTTTTATATTAAAAGATTCTTTTATATTAAAACTGACATTCAATAATCTTAAGAACAGAACAGTTCTAGAGAAATATCTAAACTACAATCTTATTTCGTTTCAACGTGTCATCACTATTAACGCCATTCACAATTTTATATATCGACACTGACAACCGTAGCGTGACTATATCGGTTCTTAATACCAATATTTCCCTTGTTATTACTTACGACTTAGTCTATCAATACTGATGACTGATAAATTTACATTGCAAAAATTTATTACAACAATATATTTATTTAATATAGGATTAGACAAAGCCATCGTAGAGCAGTAATGCAGACAGAGTCTGGCTCTAAGCGCGATGCTTTTGAGTTCAATCCACACTCGAGGCAACGTCTATGTAAAATAATTTAATTTCTCCACTGACTGTTGAGTTTCACATCGCATGCAATGTTTGAGGCAAAAAACTTATGAAACAAAGACGAACGTTTCACAAATGGGCTTAATTTCGAATTTCATGTGATCAAATCAAATATAATATCATCAATATAAATTATACCTTGATTTGATTGCCTTGAGGACAGTCAGTGGCGCAGGGTCACAAAGTGTGACTGTAAAACCGACTGGTTGTAGGTTCGATCCCACTCGAGGAGATGAAATATTTACTTAAAGTTATGTTTCCATTTCTTCGCTCTGGTGTCGGGGGAAAATGCGGCGTTGAATTCTGCCACTCAACACGCAATGCGTCCAGAATTCGGCAGAAAGTGGGGAACGGAATGTCTTAACACTTGGTCCCCTCAACCCTACTGTGTGCGGGATACAGCGTGATAAAAAAAATAATACTTTACCTTAAGAAGAAGAAGATATAGAAGCTTTACCATCTGGTATTTAAAATCCTCGTCATAACATTTAATATTTATAAACATAGGCGAGAAATAGCGAAAGCAGATTTGTATCAGATCCTGACATACATATTATTTTATCTAACCAGACTGAATAACACTCTTATATTTTAACTAGAACAAAATCCCTAAAGCACTAGGAATATATTTTATTTATACACCAATATGTATTTTACGAATAAGAAAAAATAAACAGAGATACAAATACATGGCATACAGGCTATGGTTAAAATTAAGAAGTAAAAAAAAATACCTACATACATAATCAAGATAAAATAAAATAAATCAATAAATCAGCTTCACGCTGTTTGACACACACTGTAGGGTAGGGAGAGGAAACCTAGTGCTAAGACACTCCGTTCCCCACTTTCTGCCGAATTCTAGAGGCATTGCGTGTTGAGGGGTAACACTCAACGCCACGTTTGTCCTCGACACCAGAGCGAAGAAATGGAAATATAAATTTAAGTAAATATTTCATCTCCTCGAGTGGGGATCGAACCCACACCACCACCCAGTCGGTTTTACTGTCACACTTTGTGCGTCTGCGCGACGACTGGCCTGAAATAAGATCAAAGTTATATAAACAAAATCAAATCAACTTCACGCTGAATCCCACGTGCAGCAGGGTCGGCCGAGGAAACTTAGTGTTAAGACACTCCATACACCATTCTCCATAAAATTTTGGAAAAATTGCACGTTAATTGATGGAACTCAACACGCCAATGTCTCCAAAATTCGGCGTTTGTCAAGTTCGTTTGTCCAATCTAACCAATTAAGTCAAAAGTCACCTTGTCGTCGAGCTATGTCGAAATATACAGATATTTTTTTTGTCTTACTATTAATAATAATTAGTAACCATTTATGAGCTTCTAATTAACCATTCGATAGATACAAATGTTGTGAAAAGCAACAATAAAAAAAGTTACAATTTTCTAACTGATTACTGACTGTTGACGCGTTCTCCTTTATTCGATATAGTGTCTATTTCATTTTTCGTATATTTCCTATATTCATTTCTTTTCGTATCTATTTCAAAATTGTTATACGTGATATTGCTTACTGTACAATCCCACAGGATTTTGATATTGAAAAGGAATAAGACGCAACTTTTCTCCTTGCAAACCGATACCCTGGGAATCCCAGGTTAAATACAAAGGCGGCATTTAGAAAACGTATAAAAATTTGGAAACCGACCAGGCGCTCTGACCACTAAACCATAGGTTCATACGTTTCTTTCCTAATTGTGGAATAACACTTAAAAAGAATGTTTAAAAATACATAGGCATCGTACTGGATCTTAAATTCTACTTCTAACTGTACACAGCTTGTGTTAATTTTACGTAAAGGTAGCCGAAAATGAACTTTTTGAACGCTTACATTGAATGCGCTGGCTCAACCTTATTAGATACATAAAAACAATAGTCTATGAGAACATTGTCCTAAACAAACTATAAGAGTCTGCGATAATATATTCAAATTTGTGAAGTTATTGTTAATGTATTTTCTATAATTAAATATTAATCTTTAAAGAGTATATCCCCTCAAGGCAACGCGCACTAGTGTGTCCCTGCTGGTGTGTCAAGTGATGACGAATGCGGCGTTGAGGGCCAACACCCAACATGCCACGTCTGGAAAGGCGGGAAGTGGATGACGGAGATCTGAATTTGTGTGACTGAGACCAAGCGAAAGCCCAATAACAAAAATGATTTGCAATTGAATACAAGGCTTCTTTGTGTTCGCTTTAAACTGATTATAACAAAAGTATTCTTGATGTGCTCCAAGCGCTTCGCGCGAATCAAACGCTTTAAAAGAAGGCAATCCTCGTAATAAGAAAAACAAATTTTCGCTGCCTCTTGATTGAGCTACATTTTTTAACATATTATCGTTGAGCTAACCTCATGAAATTTTCAAAAAATATTCTGCATAAACACCAGCAGTTTTAGAAATTAGTTGTAGAAAGTAATTTTTTTTCACCACAGCCGCCGAAAGTCACTGTTAAAATTTTACTTTCTGTTATTTATTTTTTTTAAATGTTTATAAAGCTACGATTTACAACTGCTATGTGATTCAAATGGACTACTATTGATCTATATATAAAAATTACGAGCGCAGACCCTACTATTATATATTGAGGCTGTACTATCCAAAGATCCAAGGTCTTTAAGAATTCGACTTTTCTAAAAAATCACTAATTCCCAAATATCTGATGAACAACTGAAAATCAGCTAACGTACATGGGAGTGAAATGGATAGGTACTGAGGTCCTCTACCCATAGACAACAATTGTTCCGTCGATCGCGTTCAAATATACAAATAAATTTCTAAACATTTTAAGAACATATCTTGGATTGTGCCTCAGTACCATTTCTACCAAATGATATTAACTTTCCTAATTGAAACACTAAGTTCAAATGGTAGAACGTGCAAGGAGTGACTAAATTTTAAATTATGAAGTTTGCCAATTTGTGCTTGTACGACTTCTTCCATGTTTTATGTTGTTAAAAAGTTATTGAAACTTCCATTGAATTGAATCAAAACTGAAAAGTTTTAGTTTATAGTTCTTCCCTGAGTAAATAATATATTTTCAATTTTATTATTGAACCTATATGAAGATAAATTAATTTAAAGTTAGTATAATTTTATGGCCGCCGTGGCGCAGTGGCAGAAGCGTGTGACAGAAACGCGACGTTTGTGGGCCCGACTCTCACTCGGAAGAGTATATTTTTAAATATTAACAATTATTTGCGCAAGAATAAGGCAAGACGCGTTGCGTTAGAAAGAAGAAGAATTTTGATAACACAAAAGTAAAATATGGGTAATTATGCTGCTAAAAAAACGACAATCATAAATTTATAAATTATGATAGAACGTATAAAAAATTGTAATTTAATATTCACAACTTAAAGTAAAATTTTAATTTAAAAAATGATATAAACAAATTCTATGTTATTCTGCGCCGGTCGTGGCGCAGCGGCACGAGGTGTGACTGCAAAACCGACTGGTTGTGGGTTCGATCCCCACTCGAGGAGATGAAATATTTAATTAAATTTATATTTCCATTTCTTCGCTCTGGTGTCGAGGTTAAGCGCGGCGTTGAGTTCTGCCACTCAACACGCAATGCCTCCAGAATTCGGCAGAAAGTGGGGATCGGAGTGTCTTAACACTAGGTTCCCTCTGCCTACCCTGCTGTGTGCGGGATACAGCGTGAAGCTAATTTAATTTTTATTTTTTTAATTTCTATGTTTTCTTATGACTATAATCATCATTAGTAGCATCATCATCTATAAGCATCCCTTGACAGGTCTCATTTTTGTAAAATAATATGCAAACATTGTTATGTATTTAAACCTAGCTTCAATGAGTTTTCAATTTAAGATTATACATAATATAGATTCAAAATGAACAAGTGAGATTTTCAAAATATTTTTACTTACCGAAACAGCTGTGTATTTACTGTAATTTTCGAGAAATAAATAAGTATAAAATAGTACCGTAAACCATTGTCCCATTTAATCACTAACCGTAAACCATTGTATAATTTTCCATTTTTTTAGTATATCCACATAGCAGAGTATGCAGCGAGAACTTAGTGTCAATACATCCAGTTTCCCATTTTCCACCTGGATTCGAGATATTACAATACAGCAGAGTGGCACAGCTTACTAGACAGTACACGACAGTCTTATACAAATAATTAAAAAAACTACAAATCTTATACAAATAATTAAAAAATATTCAAATACAGTTTATATTCTCCTCGCAAGGTGGGTAAAGTATAATAATTTTATCCACACCTCTCACGTGATAAAAATATGGAACACGATAAAGTTATTTATAGATAGCCAGATATGCTGGTTTATTTTAACAATGTGCAGAGTGCGTTGTATCAGCTTATTTATAGTCAGCGATGTAAACAAATAAACTCTAAAATCGAATTCATCCACAGGGATATATTTAGTTGCTGTATTCCACCGTACCTACTATATATAATTATGTATTAACATAAGAATTACTGTTGATTTTCTAGTATTTCGATTCTATTTAAAGGCCAGTCGTGGCGCAGGAGCACAGAATGTGACTGTAAAATCGACTGGTTGTGGGTTCGATCCCCACTCGAGGAGATGAAATATTTACTTAAATTTATATTTCCTTTTCTTCTCTGGTGTTGAGGCAAAGTGCGGCGTTGAGTTCTGCCACTCAACACGCAATGTCTCCAACTCGGCAGAAAGTGGGGAACGGAGTGTCTTAACACTAGGTTCTCCGGTCTACCCTGTAGTGTGCGGGATACAGCGTGAAAGTAATTTATTTATTTTTTATTTTCAAAGTAAATATTTGTTAGAAATATTATTTAAATTTCGTTATCGCTGTAGATTTTCATCAAATTAATTATGAATCAACGTAAAATACGGAGCTCTTTATTTTACTTTAAAAAAAACTTTAGCAATAAAACAAATTTCCGTTCATAAAATTTTTTTTTGTGATTTAAGTCTTATCTTATAAAATATAAGCAAGTATCATAATAATGCAGCAAATATTCTACAACATGCTTGTTGCACAAAGTTAGTCTAAGCTTAGAATATGGGGATATGGGGCGTAACTTTGAAAGCGATTGAGGATTATCATAATAATATTATCATGAGGCCAGTTGTGGCGCAGAGGCATAAAGTCTGACTGTAAAATAAACTGGTTGTGGGTTCGATCCCCACTCGGGGAAGTGAAATATTTATTTACATTTATATTTTCATTTTTTCGCTCTGGTGTCGAGGCAAAGCGCGGCGCTGAGTTCCGCCACTCACTATGCAATGCCTCCAGAATTCGGCGGGAAGTGGAGAACGAACTGTCTTAACACTAGGTTTCCTCTGCCTACCCTGCTGTGTGCAGAATATAACGTAAAGCTGATTTAATTTATTTTAATATTATTATAATATAATAATATTATGTTAATCCTCATTGAGAAGAATATGGGCCGATATGATAATAAACCAAAAATCTAATTATTACTCTATTTTAGTAGGCTAAAGAAATTGTCGAACTGATTGTAATAAAATAAACACTAAATGGTAACGGAAGCTTGCCAGAATCCAATTGTTGTTGAGATTAGCATAAACAAAAGTACAGACAGACCTTTTTTTTTTAAATAATTGTTATTTGTTCTATTACATTAATAAAAGCCTTCAATAACATTTATTCTTAAATATCTGTTATGTACGATTTTATTATAAGTGTAGATTATCAACGTAAAATAAATATTTGAAAGTATTTTTTTTTTTTTATCAAAATTATAAAGTTTACGGGGCGTGGACTTGTGTACTTTTAATTTTAATACTTAGGCGCGGACGCGTTCGCCGCCCTCTGCGCAGCAAGGATTTTTTGGTATCGTAATTTTAAATCTGTGAAGGACGGTTTTGATCTACATTAAATGGTAACTAATATACTTATTTATATGCTGAGAGCAAGGGATAAATAAAACATGAGTCGATACAGCCGCATATAGCTGGCGTGGTGTGTCAACAACAAATTATGTTTTTTCTCTAAAATTATTTGTAATTTCGAAATAGTATAAAGGGCCAATTTTACCTTCATTTAACGTAGAAAATCAATAAAATATTTAAAAGAATAAGGACTGATATCATTATGGACAAATTACCATTTTTAGACAGAAATACTCGTATGTTTAGTATACGTTAATAGATAGGAATATGCTGCCTTTTTTTTGTAAATCTTATTAAGAGAAACAATACTCCGGTTCATTACTTACATATAATATTTATCATTAAAGCAGCGCATGCACGAAAGTGTCTAAACGGGTATTACTCTGTATACGTTTATCTTATTTTGTCAAATTACATAAGAATGTACATATCATAATATAATACATAAGAATATACAATACATAATTACATAAGAATGTACCTTCCTTAAGAAATACTCTAACTAATGGTGAAAACCGCATTAAAGTCCGTTGCGTAATTTAGAAGAAGAAGGCTTGAAAAGGCACAGACAGAGTAGAGTAGTAGAATATTTTATATTATTATAGATAGATAGATAGATGATAACGTCAATATTAAAAAACAAAAAAAGAAATATATATATAAGTTTTAAAATTTCACAGGGAATTGTACTTTTTATTTTTTTAATAAGGTACAACAAATTTACAAAAATTGATATCTCTAAAGGCTCTGACTACTAATTCATACGTTTCCAGTGTCAAATGCGCGGCTTGAAATCCCGATGTGTTTAAATTTTACTACCTTTTCTAACACAATATTTTCTTTTCTCAAGTGTGAAATAACAGAACAGAAATGGCCTAAGATCCCATCGTTTAAAACTGTAGGGATCAGATTTTCTAATGAAACTTATATTTAAGAATGATACATGATAGTAGAATAGATTACACTAGGGTTGCCTAAAAGAATCCTGCCGCAATCACCTTTAATTAATGTTTTTCGTAACTCGTTTTTGGAGAAAATTGCACTCATATGTTTTTTATGTGAATCGCACATCATTTGAAAGAAAATCGCATAAGGAATTGGAAAAATAATGGTTGCCAGCTCTCAGTCTGCCGCAAGTCCAGGGTTGCCTGGTTTAAAGAGGTCACTTAAAGTTTATATTTGCACTCATGTGTTTTTTTAATGAATTATATATCAAATTAAAGCTTATTTTTTTCTCATCACAAAAACACATGGTTGCCTGGAAAATAACTGCCGCAAGCAAAGGTTGCCATCATTTGAAATATTTTATTCCGATTCCATTTGACTGAGAATAGACGATGAAATGCGCGGTTTGCCTTATGTTTTAAAGTAAAATATTATATAGAAGGTCAATCTTAAAATTAATGTTTATTCTAGCTATTCACCTGTTAAATGATTATTTTAACCATATTAAGTACGTACAAAAAACTATTTAAATATGAAATCATCCTTATTTTTCAAGTGAAATAACAAATGCATGATATTAAGTCTCTGCTAAATCTGTTTTATAAATACTAATACTCATTTAAATTGTCATTTTAAAACGACTAAATTATCTAATTAAATAAATGCTTACAAACATTGATCTATTATTATTTGTCTTATTTTTCCTTAAGATAATGAATGGTGACAATTATTGCGTATATTTTTTTTATTAATTAAGAAAATATGGAAAATTACATTTCAATAAACCCTCTCTCTCTCTTTCTCTTCGTCCTCTGCTCGTTGGCTTTGATAACGGCTTTTTTTTCTTACGCATTTTTTAAAAATTTGTATTAGTTAGTTTTGTTTATTATAATTATATTATATATATTTCTTTCCTATGCAAATTCTTAATAGTTGCGTGAGAAATCAAAACCGTTGTCAAAGCCAACGAGCAGAGTACGAAGAGAAAGAAACAGTGTTTATTGAAATGTAATTTTCCATATTTTCTTAATTAATAAAAAAATTTATACGCAATAATTGTCACCCTTCATTATATTAAGGAAATATGATGTAATTAATATCTTATAGTAGATCAATATTTGTAAACATTTATTTAATTAGATAATTTAGTAGTTTTAAAATGATAATTTAAATGAGTATTAATATTTAGAAATCAGATTTAGCAAAGATTCAACATGGATTAATTATTTCACTTGAAAAATAACGATGATTTCATATTTAAATAGTTTTCTGGGCGTACTTAACATGAAATTCATTTTTGGCGAAACAATAACATAAGTTTACACTTTTAGAGCGATTAATTATTAAATTCAATTTTTTTGTCACAAAAAACACATCTTCATTTTCACGTCAGTTTTATAAATTATAGTTAATTCAAAACGCAAGCAATATGCTCAAAAACATCCCAGTTGGCCATCTGTACTTTTACAGCATTTAGAAACAATACATCTTCGAAAATAATTTTATTGCATTTGGTTTGCTTTGTATCGCGCCGCAAAATGTTTATCTATAGTAATAAGTAGAGAAATTGCATTTATTTATCGGCATTACTGTAGTAAATTCTTCGAATTTATTTTTACTAAATTAGTTTTGTTTATTATAATTATATTATATATATTTTTTTCCTATACAAATTTTTAAAAGTTGCGTAAGAAAAAAAAGCCGTTGTCAAAGCGAACGAGCAGAGGACGAAGAGAAAGAGAGAGAGAGAGAGGGTTTATTGAAATGTAATTTTCCATATTTTCTTAATTAATAAAACAAATATACGCAATATTTTTTATATTTTGCGTATATTTTTTTATTTAAAAAATATACGCAATGAGGCCGGTCGTGGCGCAGCGGCACGAGGTGTGACTGCAAAACCGACTGGTTGTGGGTTCGATCCCCACTCGAGGAGATGAAATATTTACTTAAATTTATATTTCCATTTCTTCGCTCTGGTATCGAGGTTAAGCGCGGCGTTGAGTTCTGCCACTCAACACGCAATGCCTCCAGAATTCGGCAGAAAATGGGGAACGGAGTGTCTTAACACTAGGTTCCCTCTGCCTACCCTGCTTTGTGCGGGATACAGCGTGAAGCTAATTTAATTTAATTTATTTTTAATATATACGCAATAATTGTCACCATTCATTATCTTAAGGAAACATAAGACAATTAATAATAGATCAATATTTGTAAGCATTTATTTAATTAGATAATTTAGTCGTTTTAAAATGACAATTTAAATGAGTATTAGTATTTATAAAACAGATTTAGCAGAGACTTAATATCATGCATTTGTTATTTCACTTGAAAAATAAGGATGATTTCATGTTTAAATAGGTTTTTGTACGTACTAAATATGGTTAAAATAATCATTTAACACCTGTTAAATGATTATTTTAACCATAGCACCTGAATAGCTAGAATAAACATTAATTTTAAGATTGACCTTCTATTATATAATATTTTACTTTAAAACATAAGGCAAACCGCGCATTTCATCGTCTATTCTCAGTCAAGCGGAATCGGAATAAAATATTTCAAATGATGGCAACCTTTGCTTGCGGCAGTTATTTTCCAGGCAACCAAGTGTTTTTGTGATGAGAAAAAAATAAGCTTTAATTTGATATATAATTCATTAAAAAAACACATGAGTGCAAATATAAACTTTAAGTGACCTCTTTAAACCAGGCAACCCTGAGCTTGCGGCAGACTGAGAGCTGGCAACCATTATTTTTCCAATTCCTTATGCGATTTTCTTTCAAATGATGTGCGATTCATATAAAAAACATATGAGTGCAATTTTCTCCAAAAACGAGTTACGAAAAACATTAATTAAAGGTGATTGCGGCAGGATTCTTTTAGGCAACCCTAGTGTAATCTATTCTACTATCATGTATCATTCTTAAATATAAGTTTCATTAGAAAATCTGATCCCTACAGTTTTAAGCGATGGGATCTCCACCTAAAATAACACTTTAAAAATGTTAAAAAAAATATAAAACTTCTGCTATAATCCTTAGTATTATAACGTATACTGGTATTAATATAAGGATATAAACTATACTACTATCAGTGGCACAATTGACATATTAACTAACAGTATGTAGTTCACTGTCAGGTTATGATTAAACCAAATCAAATCAAATCAGCTTCACGCTGTATCCCGCACACAGCAGGGTAGCCAGAGGTAACCTAGTATTAAGACACTCCGTTCCCCACTTTCTGCCGAACGCTGTACGCATCGCGTGTTGAGTGGCAGAACTCAACGCCGCGCTTAGCCTCGATATCAGAAGGAAGAAATGGAAATATAAATTTAAGTAAATATTTCATCTCCTCGAGTGGGGATCGAACCCATAACCAGTCGATTTTACAGTAACACTTCGTGCCGCTGCGCCACGACTGGCCTCAAATGATTTAATGGATATTATTATTGATAATATCCATACATACATACAGTGACGTCAGTGTCTATCAAATATAATATTGATCCACTTAACCTAGAAATTATAACATTGACATTGATAAGCGACTTACTGTAATTGCAAACTCCTCCCAGTCAATAAAACACTCTATATAATTTATGTATTAATCCATAGGATTATTAGAAATTAATTTGTATGTGTTTCCATTTTCTAACACCGTCTAGTTCATTACTTAGTTGATTATTATTGAAATACGATGCTTTTAAATCAATCAATAAATGTCAAATCTTTATGAAAAAAATAAGGTTCACGCTGTATCCCGCACACAGCAAAGTAGACAAAGAGAAAATAGTGTTAAGACATTCCGTTTCCCACTTTCCGCCAAATTTTGCGAAGCATTGCGTGGCGAATGGCGGAACTTTTGCCTTGATACCAGACTAAAGAAATGAAAACATTAATAAATAATAATTCAATCCTTTGAGTGGGATTCGAATCCACAACCGTCGCGTTACAGTCAAATTCTTGTGCCCTTGAGCCACGACGGCCTTAATTTGATATTGATATAGTTTTAATAAAAAAATATATATATACCGGAACCGATTGTTAAACCTTACATCTGAAACACGTAACAGATAATGAATTACGTGTTTCAGATAATATAAATTGTTAAATGTATCGGTTAAAACACGTAATATGTAATGAGGAATGTGGTTTGGTACTTTTATGTCATTCTACTAATATCATAAACATGAACATTTGGGGGGATGGAAGTTTGTTCCATTTTCATACAAAAACTATTAAATAATTATTTAGAAAACATATAAAAATTTTAAGGTAGCGGGACTCGAAACCACACCTCCTGGAAACCAAACTGACCTGGTCGGTTTCCAGGAGGCGGGAGTTCGAGCCCCGCTACGTTCATTTTTTTATACGTTTTATAAATAAGTATTATTATTTCCTAAGTGTGAAATAACACTTTAAAAATATTAAATGCTTTTTGTGTAACTTTACAGTAACATAGCTATATATCAGAATAAGACATAATTATGCTACTATTTAATTAAAGTTTCGAATTAGAATAGAAAGTGGGGAACGTAGTGTCTTGACACTATTTTATCAAGTTATTATAATATAAAATTTGTAAATTGTCGTACTAAATTCATAGCGCGGAACTGTGCCCACCCCAAAATATAACTGGCGGCCTGAGTTTGAGGACTCAGGGAGGGATTCTCCAACACCGGAGGTTATGGTACCTTCCTGGGATAGTTGGTCTTTGAGTGCCGCTATCATATCCCAGGAAAGGGTGGGGGTTGGGCACCGAAGCCCGGCACTACCCAATGCAAACGCAGTTCCAAAAGGCCACAACTTCACGCCAGTTTTAAATGCTGAGTGTGGTAATAATCCGGTCGATTCTGCCTAACAAGGAGCAGCGTTGAGTTCCGCCACTATACACGCAATGCCTCCGGAACTTCGCGGAAATTGGGGAACGGACTACCTTAACACTACGTTTCCTCTGCCTACCCTGCTGTGTGCGGGATACACCGTGAAGCTAAATTCATGTAGTGGATGTTTTCCCATTGTTTATACCTTTTTTTCAAGTAATCTATACTTAACTGATATAAAATATTTTTTTTGCTTTTTTAACATTTTTTAGTTGTATTGTAGTTTAATAAAAGGAAAATAAATTAATAGTTCAATATATTGAAAGTTGCGTCACGACAATTGATTCCATTTTAGAATTTTAGTACCCATTAAAACTATAACAATACATTTTTAACGAACGCATTCTTCTTTCTAACTGGATTAATTTTATAGGACTTTTACAGCATATCTATAAGGCAATATTTTAATGCATAAAAATAAATCAAGTAAAACGGGTCCTGAAAGCTATTTTAATTTTATAAATAAATATACTATATTGAAAAATAGTTGGACTTTTTTTACATTCATCATCTCTAGAGGGGTCTAAGGAAAGGAGCGCCAAATGTTACAGTTATATTTATCATTTTATAATGTATTTAGTTTGCCTTAGGGCTTAGAAGAATCATCTCGTTTTGTTTATTATGCAGATTTTTGATAAAATTATTGACTAAAATTACTTATGACCAATAAATATAAGTTAGTAATAGATACTGCCAAGGTAAAATCCATTACATTATTTCAGTAAACCAGTAGTATGAAAAACAATACGTTAAAATGTTATCTCAGGCCCTATCTATATTGCAGTACTTGAAGCACTAAATATTTTGGCAGTAAACATACAAATATATACATTTAAAAAAAATCCCGCACA
This sequence comes from Heliconius himera, assembly GCA_021202915.1. Lineage (NCBI taxonomy): Eukaryota > Metazoa > Arthropoda > Insecta > Lepidoptera > Nymphalidae > Heliconius > Heliconius himera. Next base: position 95,261 of record JAJHJA010000442.1, read on the forward strand.
CAGCAGGGTAGGCAGAGGGAACGTAGTGTTAAAACACTCCCTTCCCCACTTTCTGCCGAATTCTGGAGGCATTGCGTGTTGAGTGTTAGAACTCAACGCCGCGCTTAACCTCGACACCAGAGCGAAGAAATGGAAATATAAATTTAAGTAAATATTTCATCTCCTCGAGTGGGGATCGAACCTACAACCAGTCGGTCTGCGCCACGACTGGCGCATACAATACGTAATATACGTAATTTAAAATTTTCGAATAAATTGTTTGAAGTACAAACGTTGACAACAAATAAAATTGAATATAATGACTCTAAGAATGCGCTTATTAAAGGGTTGCTTCGTTTTAATGTTCAAATTAAGCAGGAGTGGTGACAATAACCTCATATGAAATTAATATATTAAAATACTTCACATTCAATTTAGATACTTGTTTTGACCTTTTATCAACAATAGATAGCTTAAAGAACAAATCTCACACTTATGAGCCAAAAAAGTTTCCGTTGTGGCGCAGAGACACAAGCGTGTAACTGTAATGTGATAGTTGTGGGGTCGATTCCCACTCGTGCAATGGATTATTATTTATGAATATATGTTAATTTAGACATCATCGACCGCTTTTCCCGGGTGCAGATCAAACTCATAAATAAAACATTTCCAGTCAGATTATGTCCACTGTGCCACGATGGTCTAAAAAAACTTTCAAAATCTAATATTGCATTGCTCAAAACACTGCATGAATCAGACTGAAATAGAGCCATTCCCTAAGATAGGGTTCGTGAAAGGATCCCTAAGGAAATGAAAGGAAACGTAAAAGTTTATATGAAATATTTTACTTCAAGTATCTTTTTGTTTTCGTCCTGAATATAAAAATGTATAAAACAAATAAAATGTAAACAACTAGTATGATTTGTTAAAGAATTTTAATATACTTTGTAATTTTTAAAATATTAAGATGTTAAGATTTTTTTCGAATTTGGCAAAATCCTAAACTCTATTTTTTAGTCATTTTATACACCAATATAATAGCTTGTACCTACTGAACCCACAAACATAGCGTTTATAGTGAGGCGCTGTCCTACTACACCACTATGGCCTTACTTTTGTTAATATTATGTTATTTTTCAGTAAAATATTGACATAACGTCGGAACCAATTATTATACAATTTGGCAAGAGCGTGTTGCTATGAAAACCCGACGAACAATTAAGCCATAGATCAATTGCGTCAGATCAATGTTATATAGGATTAAGTCGTTTAATACTCTCCGGAACAGACAGCCTAATTTACACTTATATTATTATATTCAGTAAGGATTTATTTATATTGAGGCCGTCGTGGGACAGAGGGGTGGGGTACTGTAACGCGACGGTTGTAGGTTCGATCCACACTCGAGTAACTGAATAATAATTTATTAATATTTTTTTCGCTCTGGCACCAAGGCAAAACCCCGGCGTTGAGTTCTGCCACTCAACACGCAATGCCTCAAAAAAAATGGCGGAAAGTGGGGAACGGAAAGTCTCTTAACACTAGGTTCCCTCTGAATGAATAGAGTAGTTTTTATTTTATTTACCTATTCTTCAATAATAAACTTTTCCTTTAAAATTTATTATTAATTCACAGTTTACATAATATAAAAGCTTGTGCAAATGATATCTGTAAATATAAAGAAGATTTGACCTTATATCAATGAAGTTAAAGTAGAAAAGCTATAAAAATATCGCTCATTGTAGCCAAAGGGAACCTAATGTTAAGATATTCTGTTCCATACCTTTGGCTTAACAGAGCGAAGGAATAAAAATATTAAATATTTCATTCCTACAAGTGGAAATCAAAGGCATAACCGACTGTAGTTAGACAGTTATGCCACTGCGCCACTACGGCTTTGTTAATTAATCTTTTAAATACTTATATATATGACATTGAATGTAAGGTCGCTCTTTGATACAAAAAGGTTTTATTTATTAAGGCAAAATATATCAGTGCCGTAGAGAAATAAATGACTTTGTAAAGATATTACTCGATTGAAATGAAAGTAATTGGTTTCATTTATATAAAGCAGTAATTTTATATTTAATAGACCAGTCAGTTATCTCGTTAAGATTTTTTTAATTTTTATTATCGTATTTTCACTTTGTTGTCCACTATTCTTGGCTCATACAAACGTGACGTTAACAGTTACAAAACAGTGCTGTATTTTGTTTAATCAGAAATAATGAATGAAAATATATTTACTTAAATTTATATTACTATTTCATCGCTCTGGTGTCGAGGCAAAGCGCGGCGTTGAGTCCTGCCACTCAATACACAATTTGTCCAGAATTCGGCAGAAAGTGGGGAACGGAGTGTCTTAACACTAGGTTCCCTCTGCCTACCCTGATGTATGCGGGATACAGCGTAAAGCTGAATTATTTGATGAAAATAAATTAATACTTACACTAAGTTTAAAAGATATCGACTTTTAATATCTGCGCTCCGATCAATACAATATTCTCTTTCTCCGATATTTTCAAGCTTTTGGACAGGGAGTGTAACGATCCATACCAGAACTAAATTATGTTGGTAATTAATATCATTAGTTTAAAAAAAAAACATTTATAAAAAAATATTATAAATATAAATTATAATATTATTTAATTATAGCTTAAGATAAATACAATCTTATAAATAATAGTTTAGTTCAGTTATTTAATTACGCGTTCCGTTCACAAGTAATATTGAAGTGACGTAATATACCGTAGGTAAAATACTCAGATATAAAATATATTTATTAAAAATAATTTAATAATTATAATGAAACGTTATGTATTATAATTTAAAATAAATAATAACATAATTAATATTTTAATTTTTGTAAATTATCATGTTGGCTGAATAAGCTACTGTCAACGTCAAAGTGAAGGAAAGAGAAAAGAAAGGGAAAAGAAAGGGAGGGGAGATGGCGGACGCGTCTGAGGAAGGATGCATGTTTTAAATGTTTAGAGAAGTTTTAATTTATAATTAACATATATCTAGTTATATTTAATGTATATTAAAAGCATGTGAGATTGTGTTTTCAATTGTGATATAAGTATTTGAGGTTGCTAAGATAAGTTATAAGTGGTTTCACTATTTACGATTGTTTGTATTGAAATACTTCGTCGGTAAGTTTTAATAGATTATTATTAAAATAAAGAAGAGTGATATTAATGCATATAATGCCGTCAATATCCAGAGATAAATATGATTTATATAGTAAATGGAAATAAATACATGAAGATGTTTTATGAGGTATATAAAATTACAATTATATTAATGTACGCAGAATGCCTGCCGCCATCTTCGTTAGATGCGTGTATGGGAATTGTGAAATGAAAGTTAAATAGGTTTGGTGAATTATAATAGCTTATAAATGTAATTTCTATATATATTAATAAATATTTAACATGTTACTATAAAAGGAAATATACATATAATAGTATAATTTATAATATGATATAAAACTATTATATCAAAATATATATTTACAATTTATAAATATTATATAAATATCAGTCTGTTGAATGTCCTACGATAAAAGTAATCTTTCAATATGTTTTATATATTACTTTAATTAAATATACTAGACATTAGACATTAACCAAATATTAATTATTTACGATTTATACGACTGTTAGAGTTCATTGACCCTTGTTTTAGTATTAACTAATATTATAGTCAGAACCGACTGCTGCTTGGCTTCGTTGGTACTAATGTGCTTGGCTAAGTGAATTGCCGTGCCATTTAATTTTATATATATTATATTTAGATAGTTTCGCGGTGCCTTGCGGTGCGTCAACGTTAACACTTGGTGTATGATGGATAGGTGTGCGATGCTATTTTATGTCCTGGAACTCTGGTGTATGTAGTAGTGTCCGCTTGTTTGTCTAACACTTGGTTTTATCGTAGATAATATAATGCGACAATCGACTGATGTCGACGACATACTTATAATATATAGCCGGGCGTCACTGGTGCTGGCATATTTGGTATAAGCGAATTGCTTTAGTAGTGTTGGATTCTGCTGCTGAGTTTCTTCCGCCAGTACAATTTGGTGCCGTGACCAGGATGGTCAAGCGGCTTCTTTATAAAAATATAAAAGTAGGCATACGCCTACAATTTGGTGCCGTGACCAGGATGGTCAAACGGCTTTGTAATAAAATACATATATATACAAATAGGCATACGCCTACAATTTGTTGTCCGTGAAATGGAGAGAGACAGAGGAGGTAATATGGTGTTAGGAATTTTCAGGTCGGGGGGTTGAAAAGTTAGGGGGTTGTATAATCGGGGGGTTGGTTAGAGAATTGTTGAATCTGGGGGTTATTATGTTAGTGATATATTAAATCTGGGGGTTGATAATAAATGTAAGTAGAAGTGTAAATTCTATTCCGATAAACTTCATAGAATTTAGGGGGTTGATTGTAACGATCCATACCAGAACTAAATTATGTTGGTAAATAATATAATTAGTTTAAAAAAAAACATTTATAAAAAAATATTATAAATATAAATTATAATATTATTTAATTATAGCTTAAGATAAATACAATCTTATAAATAATAGTTTAGTTCAGTTATTTAATTACGCGTTCCGTTCACAAGTAATATTGAAGTGACGTAATATACCGTAGGTAAAATACTCAGATATAAAATATATTTATTAAAAATAATTTAATAATTATAATGAAACGTTATGTATTATAATTTAAAATAAATAATAACATAATTAATATTTTAATTTTTGTAAATTATCATGTTGGCTGAATAAGCTACTGTCAACGTCAAAGTGAAGGAAAGAGAAAAGAAAGAGAAGGGAGATGGCGGACGCGTCTGAGGAAGGATGCATGTTTTAAATGTTTAGAGAAGTTTTAATTTATAATTAACATATATCTAGTTATATTTAATGTATATAAAAAGCATGTGAGATTGTGGTTTCAATTTTGATATAAGTATTTGAGGTTGCTAAGATAAGTTATAAGTGCTTTCACTATTTACGATTGTTTGTATTGAAATACTTCGTCGGTAAGTTTTAATAGATTATTATTAAAATAAAGAAGAGTGATATTAATGCATATAATGCCGTCAATATCCAGAGATAAATATGATTTATATAGTAAATGGAAATAAATACATGAAGATGTTTTATGAGGTATATAAAATTACAATTATATTAATGTACGCAGAATGCCTGCCGCCATCTTCGTTAGATGCGTGTATGGGAATTGTGAAATGAAAGTTAAATAGGTTTGGTGAATTATAATAGCTTATAAATGTAATTTCTATATATATTAATAAATATTTAACATGTTACTATAAAAGGAAATATACATATAATAGTATAATTTATAATATGATATAAAACTATTATATCAAAATATATATTTACAATTTATAAATATTATATAAATATCAGTCTGTTGAATGTCCTACGATAAAAGTAATCTTTCAATATGTTTTATATATTACTTTAATTAAATATACTAGACATTAGACATTAACCAAATATTAATTATTTACGATTTATACGACTGTTAGAGTTCATTGACCCTTGTTTTAGTATTAACTAATATTATAGTCAGAACCGACTGCTGCTTGGCTTCGTTGGTACTAATGTGCTTGGCTAAGTGAATTGCCGTGGCATTTAATTTTATATATATTACATTTAGATAGTTTCGCGGTGCCTTGCGGTGCGTCAACGTTAACACTTGGTGTATGATGGATAGGTGTGCGATGCTATTTTATGTCCTGGAGCTCTGGTGTATGTAGTAGTGTCCGCCCGTCGCATACGGGTGTGCGATGCTATTTTATGTCCTGGAACTCTGGTGTATGTAGTAGTGTCCGCTTGTTTGTCTAACACTTGGTTTTATCGTAGATAATATAATGCGTCAATCGACTGATGTCGACGACATACTTATAATATATAGCCGGGCGTCACTGGTGCTGGCATGTTTGATATAAGCGAATTGCTTTAGTATTGTTGGATTCTGCTGCTGAGTTTCTTCCGCCAGTTCTTCTCAGCACTGAGGTTCTTTACTGAACTGGTAGTAGAATCATGTCTACTTGGAGTCGCTGGCTGTCCTAGCGATAACTGAGTATTTTCAATTAATGATTTCTATATTACATTCCCACAACTCTGAGTCTAGTGTCAGTTCAGACAAACAGCTGCAGGGTGTGTGCTGTGCATGTTATTCTACGACGGTTCTGTTTAAAAGAGGCGTTACAATAACAGTGAATATAAATTATATTAATATTGAAACTAGGGCACGAATATAATAAGAGCACGAAGGTAATAATTATAATACGAATTATACTATATTAACGAATTCATACGGAAATAAGAAACATTAAACACGTCACATTATACGTACAGAATTCAATATTATTAAGATACGATTAGTAAATATATAGTTATAAGAAAGATACACGAAAGTTAAATGGGTATATTAATGTAATGCCCTCTAAAGAAACAAACTGAAGTGGATTCACATGATCGGCCGCCTAGCGGTAGTGAGTTCGATCTGATATGTGAAGCAGAGAGTTATATGTTATATAATTATGGCTACGGCCTACATATAATAATCTCAACTCCATTGCAAGTATGTATATTAGACTTCGGTCTTTGCATCAGAATAATTATAATATGAAATATATAAATGGGTATATTAATGTAATGCCCTCTAAAGAAACAAACTGAAGTGGATTCACATAATCGGCCGCCTAGCGGTAGGGAGTTCGATCTGATATGTGAAGCAGAGAGTTATATGTTATATAATTATGGCTACGGCCTACATATAATAATCTCAACTCCATTGCAAGTATGTATATTAGACTTCGGTCTTTGAGTCAGTTATTTAATAATTGATCTTTCACAAAGGCATTATAAGAATCACAAATATTAACTATTCCGATCCGTCCCGGAGGGTTCAGAGCCGAACGGCCGGAATCCACAGTAAGTGGCGGGTGCGGGGCCACTCACTATCCCCCCTTAGTTATAACTATCAGTAATGACTGGGTATAACAGAGAGGAGGATAGGACGTCTACGATATTCTTTTAGAAATATCACGAGAGAATGAAACGGACAGACAATGACATTTTATTTATCATAATATCTTTTATTTGTATTTATATTAAACTTATTGTACATTTAATATTTATATTGTTACCTCTGAATCTCTAAAAGATCCCGGATTACTTACGATCACTACGAAAGAGTTCTAACTATATTAGACGTATCACGAGCCATACTAAAATATTCAAATTATTATTTAAATACTAGCGACCCGCTCGCGGCTTCGCCCGCTTAAACCACAAAATTATTTAATTAACACACTGAATTATGTTCGTGTTTTGATATACCTATAATGTATGTTTGCAACGCAATGAAGATTTTTAATGACAAATTTATTAAAACTTTAGGTCGCATTTTCGTACCTCCCATGAGAATCTTCACTTGAATTTTTGAAATAAAAACACAACTTATCGATACTTACAATAAAATCCTAACTCATCGGTGGCTGTACATGGAAGATATTACAATTAACATTGTAATAGAACTTGGTCAGTTTGTCTGTTTGTCTGTGAATTTGTTCACGATAATCTCAGAAACGGCTTAACCGATTTAAATCCTTTTTTGTTTGCATTTTGGCAATTTAATATTAGTTTTATTTTAATCAGCTTCACGCTGTATCCCTCACACAGCAGGTTAGGCAGAGGAACCCTAGTATTAAGACACTCCGTTCCCCACTTTCTGCCGAATTCTGGAGGCATTGCGTGTTCTCGTTCGCTCGACACCAGAGCGAAGAAATGAAAATATAAATTTAAGTAAATATTTCATCTCCTCGAGTGCTTGCACTTCGTGCCGCTGCGCCACGACTGGCCTCAACTGGACTGGACTTTATTTTAATCGGTTCTCACAAAGTCAAAACCAGATCCACGCTTTATCCCGCCTTTAGCAGGGTAAAGATTATGCGTAAGATTATGAGATTATGTTGTAATGTAAGGATTAAGATATTGCGTATAATGTGTGACTGATGTGCGAAATTAAAATATTATTAAACGAAATGAAAATATTATTAAATTATAATTCAATCCTCCAAGTGGGGATCGGACCCACACCAGTCGCGTTGCAGCCACAACTTTGGCCTTTAACAAAGAACAGAAGAGAAGCGCGTCAGCGCTCCTTTTACGGAAATAGCATATAGGTAAAATATTTTAATTCCATCCCTAAAGAATTTAAGCAACAGTGTAGACGTAAGTTTTTTTTTTCATTTCACGATGTTTAATCATATCTATATTTCGTGTGAGGCAGTTACGCTTTGATACCAATAACGTAAACACATACTACTACAAAAATACTACTAAAACCTTTAGATTTTAGAACTTTGAACTTTGCCGCCAAAACCTACAGCTCGATTTCGGAATGAGGCGTATGCGGCGGTCTCCCTTTGATAAAAAAAAAAAATGTGCGTGCGTCGTTCTTGACAAATTGTATTTTATTTTACAACGATAATTTTATTATTTATTCGCGGCTTTGTCCGCTTGAATTACATGATTACTCTTTTAAGAAATATAGATATTACAAACAGCCTTAACTAATAATTAATTGATTTGGATTAGTACTCACGATATTATTTGCAAAATAACTTATCTAGCTCCTGTACAGTTTTTAAATTAGTAACATATATTATTAGTTAAATATATAATTGATATACAGAATATACGTAGAAAGCACGTTTTTGCTCCCAAAAGTTATTTTTTTATACGTTTCTTAAAAAAATATTAATAACATAAACGAACGAACGGACTGAAGAACCTATTCAAAATATTTCTTTGAATATTAAGTCATTCTTTATCACTGTGTTAAATAATTACGAATTAAGCTAGACTGTTACGAAGGTAATCTTCACCAACAATTCAATGTAGTTTACTTTATAATTAGTACTATGAACAATTGTACTTTAAGAATACGTAAATTTATCAACAGTCAAATAAATAAGACGTTTCTAAAGTCATTCTTTTGGACTTACAATTGAACTGTAACCATTCGAGCATTGTTAGAAAAATATTACAATGTTATGTTAAATTTATTATAAGTATAGATTACACTTACATGACGTAATTAACGTTAAGCAGATAATAACTCAACAATATAATAATTTATTTCTTAATAATTTCTTTTTTTTTTCAAATATAAATATCTTTAAAACTTTAAGTACATTATTTTTTGATAAAGTGTAGCGGTAACCTTTCCAAACTATATTTTCTTTTATGCACAGCGCCATCTATTAAGATCCCATCACAATTAGTGATAGGAAGGAAGTATCGCGTATGGAAGAGAGTATCAAGATTCGTTAGTACCTACTATTGGTCAATAGATAGCGTTCTTGTATCGATTTTTTAATATGTCAAATATAAACTTCTTGAAAACTTAAATACTTATATCTTTAGTATTAAAATTATTAATATTTTTTAGTATTAAAATGATTAATATTCCCTCCGTCGTAATTAGTGTTTAACTCCACAGAACGTTTTTTGCGTTATCAAGATTCGTTAGTACCTACTATTGGTCAATAGATAGCGTTCTTGTATCGATTTTTTAATATCTCAAATATAAACTTCTTGAAAACTTAAATACTTATATCTTTAGTATTTAAAATGATTAATATTCTTTAGTATTAAAATGATTAATATTCCTCCCGTCGTAATTAGTGTTTAACTCCACAGAACGTTTTTTGCGTTATCAAGATTCGTTAGTACCTACTATTGGTCAATAGATAGCGTTCTTGTATCGATTTTTTAATATGTCAAATATAAACTTCTTGAAAACTTAAAAACTTATATCTTTAGTATTAAAATGATTAATATTCTTTAGTATTAAAATGATTAATATTCCTCCCGTCGTAATTAGTGTTTAACTCCACAGAACGTTTTTTGCGTTATCAAGATTCGTTAGTACCTACTATTAGTCAATAGATAGCGTTACTTGTGTCGTTTTTTACTATCTCAAATATTAACATCTTGAAAACTTAAATACTTATATCTTTTGATAGAGTGAAGCGATTACAATGAAATAAAGACTAAAACCTACCTTGATTTATTTGTAATTTTTATGTATAAAAGTTGCTTAAATTTATTGTGTACTTTTTACGTGATACGTGTTCACATAAACAGACAAACAGACAAACAGACAAACAGACAAACAGACAAACAGACAAACAGACAAACAGACAAACAGACAAACAGACAAACAGACAAAAATTCCAAAAATGTTGGAAATGGATTCTGTTAGTTATCCTTTAACACCCTGGCTAATTTTTTCTTAAATATTTTCAATGTACAGAAACGACTTTTCTACAGATTTATTATAAGTATAGATTTTATTGAGTGTAGGGTGGGATTTTAGTTACAGGAGGTTCACGTCATAAACATCAAAAACGAGTACACCTAACCCACCTTCGTTTTGCCTTTGACTGGAGGAGGAGGAGGATTAAGAAATCGGACTTATGAAGCTGGAATGCTTTTCCTAAGTGTCTCAGATATACATATATTCAACTACTTTAAGGGTAATATTCTCAATATTAACTGGAGGATACCTGAGCGAGTTAAGGGATTTTTATATTGTCTATATTTATTATAAGATCTGTATTTTTGAGCATTGTGGTCTTCTATAGCCTCGTGAAATAATAACTTGGCCCGAAACAAAATAAATATGAGTACTTGTGTCTCTCGACAAGCTTGTTTATCATATAAATTGTCATTAAGGAAAAAAATATTTAGCTTTTGTTGCGGCTTTAAATAAAAAAAAATGTTTTTTTTAAATACGTTTATTTTCTTTATATTTACATTATTTTATAAAACCACAACGATATAATATTATTTTTCGATATATTTTCTTAGTTCACTGAAGTATAAAATAGCTTACAACAGTTCTCACGCCATGCTGTGTTCGTATGTCAAATTAGACTGATTAGACAGATGTATCGAAGCGTTTGAGCATGAAAAACCTACGAGTATACGTTCGATAATATAGACCGACAAGTAAATTTATATTATAGGATTAAAAATAAGCTTTTTATAATCTGTCTGGTATATAAACCCGCGATCATGGAAATGGAAAAGTGTTACACGGACTTCGGAGTGAATTTCACAGGCGAGTTTTTTAGACATCAGTTACATAAAGATGGTAAAATTCGTTGGTTGATTAATTACCCTTTTACGCCTAATATTAATAATCTATCTCCTACGTCAATCTTCGATTGTTCCATATGTCTATCCAATCTAAAGATTGGAACAATCGCAGATTGACCTAAGAGATAGATTATTAATATTAAGTGTTAGTTATTTAGGTAAGTTTTACTCAATTTATTAAAGCGTTAAAAAAAACATTGATATCTAAGTAAATGTATGTAAGCCGACGATGTTTAAATTTAAATTCGAAATTTTCAACGCAGCTTGATTAGAACTCGAAAAATGCTAAAAATATAAATAAGTTGTAGCAAGCGTATAAAAATTTCGACGTAGCTTGATGTTTTCTAAATAAGTATTTTTCTATCCTAACACTACTACGGTAGTGTAACACTTTAAAACAAAATATAAAAAAATATTAAATAAATAACATGCTCTCTTTCCAGATGATAATTCTTAGTAATTATCTTTGGGTAGCGGAAATTTGTAAAAATCTCCCTACAGAGATGCTAACAACATAAATAAGTTGTAACAAGCGTATAAAAATTTCGACGTAGCTCGATGAAAACGTATGACAGTGGTCAGAGCGCCTGGTCGGCTTTCAGGAGGCGTGGGTTCGAGTCCCGCTACGTTCAAATTTTTATACGTTTTCTAAATAAGTATTTTCATATCCTAAGTGTGGAATAACACTTTAGAAAAAAAAATATCTGAATTTCGTTCTAAGCTCAAGTGTAAGCAAAAGCAGACCGACAACAGAAAAAAGGATTGCCGATTACTGTCGATTTTTCCAGAGTCTGACTCTGAAACTGTATTATTAGACGAGAAGTGTGATGAAGAAAAATCGCTTAAAATTTTATTGCTTTACCTCGGAATTTTTAGAATATATTTCTCGGAGGATCTCAATTTGTTTGGCTGCGAACCTAATAATTTGAACATCATATACAAAAAAATTATGTAGATTCTGGCGACTACGAGTACTAAATACCTAGCTACTAAATACCTACAAAACATATATGGATCTATATAGGTATCACCAGCCTAAATTATAACCAAAACTGTACAAATCCAGCTGAGAAAGATGCAAATGTAACATGTATCGTAACTGAACTATAAGTAAAATAAAATGTGACGGATCTCACAGACCCCGTCCCGCTACGTTTTAACCCATGTTTTATCTTGTTACCCTGAATTTGAACCCACAACCGTCGCATTTACAGTTTACAGACAAGGTACGGTTGTTACGGTTGTTGAAACTAATAATTAAAAAAATAAAAAAATGTGTTAAAAAAATATTTTATTATTATTAGCTTCACGCTGTATCCCGCACACAGCAGGGTAGGCAGAGGGAACCTAGTGTTAAGACACTCCGTTCCCCACTTTCTGCCGAATTCTGGAGGCATTGCGTGTTGAGTGGCAGAACTCAACGCCGTTTGTACATCATATACAAAAAATATTATGTATATTCCGGCGATTACGAGTACACCTAGCTAGTTACTAAATACTTACAAAAAATACATGGATCTATATAGGTATCAGCAGTCTAAATTATAACCAAAACTCTACAAATCCAGCTGAGAAAGATGCAAATGTAACATGTATAGAAACTGAACTATAAGTAAAATAAAATGTGACGGGTCTCACAGACCCTGTCGCGCTACGTTTTGACCCATGTTTTATCTTGTTACCCTGAATTTGAACCCACAACCGTCGCTGCACCACGACTTAAGAATTAAATATTTTTATAAATGTGTTGGCACGTGTAAACAGAATAGTTGGAGGCTCAAATTGAAATCAGTATAATAATTACAATATACCTAATGAAGCTATTTCTCTTGTCTGGGTGAACAAAGTGCGACGCAAACACTTCTAAATGAAGAAATTGTCTAGAGCGGAATGATTTGTGATAAATACTCCACAATTATTGGGCGAATTTATGAAATTTTCTTCTAAAGGTCATTGTAGCGCAGGGGCACAAGCTTGTGACTGTAACGTGACGGTTGTGGGTTCAATTCCTATTCGAGGGGAATAAATGAATTATTATTTATTAATATTTTCATTTCTTCTCTCTGATACCAAGGCAAAAGCGCGGCGTTGAGTTCCGCTACTCATGAGGCAAGCCCTCGATAATTCTGGGGAAGGTGAAAAAGGGAGTGATTTTACACTAGGTTCCCTCTACCTACCCTGTTATATGAAGGATACAGCGTGAAATCATTAAAAACGATCTTACTATTATAAACGAAAATATAGAATATCTGCAATAAAGTACAGTCTCCACATACATAGTTTTCGTCTCGACATACTTTACAAGTAAGCTGATTTAAAAGTATGTGAGATGAATAAAAATATGAAGCTTATATAACGTTGATACAAATAGCTTGATAGAAATATGGATTGTATGGCTATTAGAGAGCTTATAGCTTATTCACTTCACGAAGTAATAATTTTGTTTGAGATTATAGAAGCCCGGATTTGATATAATGTTCAATACCTACTTAGTTCCAAAATCCCTGAGAAGTAGATTTAGCTTACGCTGCAAATTTTTCTGTTATCTTTTCTTTCCGCTTAGTAGGTAAGACAGAGAGAATGTGGAGCCATATTTATAATCTTCGTTTCTGTTTTAATACAATATTATAATTTAAAATAATTAAGAGGCAAAGAACGGCGTTGAGTTCCGCCACCCGATATGCTACATCTGCGACATGGAAATTCAGTTCCAAAATGACTATAAACACTAGCCAAATTTATAAGTACTAATCCCTTGATTTTTGTACTTCATTTTGATTTGATCCTGAAATACTTCCGCAGTAAACGATTTTCGAGAGCAGAGTGTAAATAATTAAAATTTATTGATTAACCTGAGTAGGGATTGAACCCGTAAACTATCGCACTTACAATCACTGGGCCTTGTCAAATTTATATTTTATAAATAGTTACCAACATCAAATGTAAGTGTAGATACAAATATGATTGAATGATTGAGGCCAGTCGTAGCGCAGCGGCACGAAGTGTGACTGTAAAACCGACTGGTTTAGGGTTCGATTCCCACTCGAGGAGATGAAATATTTACATAAATTTATATTTCCATTTCTTCGCTCTGGTGTCGAAGCTAAGCGCGGCGTTGACTTCTGCCACTCAACACGCAATGCCTCCAGAATTAGGCAGAAAGTTGAGAACGGAGTGTCTTAACACTAGGTTCTCTCTGCCTACACTGCTGTGTGCGGGATACAGCGTGAAGCTGATTTGATTTATTTATTTTAGACACAAATATAAACGTAACAATACTACTTGGTTGTAGGTAATAACAAAAATGTGGATACTGACAATGTATTTAGTTTAACTTACAATAGAGAGTGGAAGTTTATCGGAGCGTAGCATAATGAATGAATACAAATTTAGATGCACTTTGTTGATTTAAGAAAATATATTATTTTTTATAGTTCTACGCTGTATCCTATATAAAAGAGTAAACAGGTAAAACATAGAGTTATTACACTCTGTTTCTCTATTTTCTGTAAAATTTTTGTAACATTGTGTAATTAATAGTATTTGTGGTTGAACCCACCGCAACTCTTTATTCTGTTTCCAAAGTGAGGAATCAAAAATATTTTTTGCTTTCAGGTGGAATCGAACCCAAAACCTTCGCTCTACATTTAATTTAGTAAATATAGAGATTATAAGTTTTTCTCTTATAATTAACAAAATATTTTACAAAAAACTAACTTTATAATTACACGTTAAACGTTACAGAGATATTTTGTTGAGTCTTACAATCGAATTTGTTTACTTGCATAATAATATTTTTGCCAACTTTATTCATGTACATTTGGCGATATTTGTAGATTTAATTTCAAGCAATGACGAGATTTTGTTATCTATATACATATGTCTTTTAGATTTATTCTGTATCCCGTAGCAGGATACGCAGAAACTAGAAACAAAGTGTCAAGACACTACGTTCCAATTAAGACACTTCTTTTAAATAAAACTATTTTAACCGGATTAATCGCGTATATTTTGTATTTTTATACATTTTTGGAAACCCGACGTTTCGAACACTTTGCAGTAGTCCGTGGGTAGACTAGGCTACCCGTGACCATTAACCGATCGACCGATTAATCCGGTTAAAATAGTTTTATTTAAAATGTGTAACAATCGTGAAAATCAAAGAACTTATTATAAGACACTTCTGTTTGCTACTTTCCGCCGAATTTGGCAACAACCAGTCACATTTACAGTGGCATGCTTATGCCTCTGGCCCACGACTGACTTCATCTAGTAGTAGTAGAACTCATCTAGAGTATCTTTAAGCGCCTGGTCGGTTTCCAGGAGGCGCGGGTTCGAGTCCCGCTGCGTTCAAATTTTTATACGTTTTCTAAATAAGTATTACTATTATTATTTGGATTTTTTGCCTATTGACTATTTATGGAAAATGGATAAACTAATTAACTATTTTACTTTACAATACAATACAATACAATAAACTTTATATATTCTTATCCTATAATTTATATATTCTTTGATGTTAATAGACCAGTCAGTTATTTTATTCTAAATGCCATTTTAATTATGGCAGAGGCAATAAAACATAGTAGTAGTAGATGGGTTAAGCTAAATTTCATTTAAAGCTAGTCAGAGAAAAGTCGTGGCGCAAGGGCATAAAGTGTGACTGTAAACGCGATAGATTGTGAGTTTGATTTCTACTTGAGGAAATGAAATAAATATTTAAATTTATACTTCCATTTCTTTGCTCTGGTATCGAGAAAAAGCGCGGCGTTGAGTTCCGCCACTCAACATGCAATGCCTCCATAATTCGGCTGAAATTCGGGAACGGAGTGTCTTAGCACTAGGTTCCCTCTGCCTACTCTGCTGTGTGCTGGACACAGCGTAAAGCTGATTTGACTTTTTTAAAATTTAAAACAACGATAAAGAATAATTCGGCAAAAACATTTAGACTTGTAAATTAAGTGGTTAGTGGTAAACAATAAAGGGCGGCATCGAGTTTCGCTAACTTAACGTGGAATGTACCTGTAGTACAAAAGATAATTAAAATCTTAATATAAACCTGGTCCCTAAATGTTATTTCACATTTTATTCTATAAAAGAAATCTAAAAATCCTTTACTAATATTGACTTTAATCTGAAAATCTATAATGTCTGGTAACAATTGCCGCCCGTGCCAATTTTTTTTCAACTTTGATTTTCAGACACATTCAGAAGGGAACCTAGTGTTAAGACACTCCGTTCCCCACTTTCTGCCGAATTTTGGAGGCATTGCGTGTTGAGTGGCAGAACTCAACGCCGCGCTTGACCTCGACACCAGAGCGAAGAAATGGAAATATAAATTTAAGTAAAAAATTTCATCTCCTCGAGTGGGGATCGAACCCATAACCAGTCGGTTTTACAGTCACACCTCATGCCGCTGCGCCACGAATGGCCTGACAATAATGTTTTTAAAATATCTATATATAATGTTTTTGTTAAACTTAAACGATAACTACATACAAATTGTATTATGTATTCAACCCAAATTTGTAAACAAAGAGACATCTTTGCGTTATTATTTAGACACACATTATGCTATTTTTTTAAATGTCTACGCCAAATATCTATTAACAGGAAACAATAATAGTAAATACTGGTATAACGTTATTTCTATAGCAATTCGTTGATAGTTTTATTAATTTACGGAGGCCACTTTTGACGTCGAAAAAGAGGACAAAATGAAAGACCGTTTAAATATAGATTGTAAAACTACTCCAATCGTGACTCCACCACTTTTTTAAATGGTTTGTAAATGTTTATTGGATTTATTTTGTTTGTATATTATACATATGTTTTTGCCAATTTAGAATAATATATTTTTTTAGATACAGAAGAATTGAAGATATGTTATTAAAGAAAATAAAAAAATAGTATGTTGAAAACAATAAAATATTAAATTATAGATGAATTTCAATTGTGATTATAGTTTTTCATGTCCATGTACTTAGAAGAATAACTGTTCTAAAAAGTTGGGGATATATTATTAAATTTAAAAATATATGTTGAAGATAAAAGATAGATAATAGAACAGAAAAGAAAATGAAAAGAATTGAAATTGAATCCCACATTCTATAATTTTAAACTCTTATTATTATTGGCCGTGCAACAAAAATGATATCCCTCTAAATAATTATTAAATTAGTATTACTTCACGCTGTATCCCACAATTGGCAGGGTAGGCAGAGGAAACCTAGTGTTAAGACACTCTGTTCCCCACTTTCTGCCGAATTCTGAAGGCATTGCGTGTTGAGTGGCAGAACTCAACGCCGCGATTTTCCTCGACACCAGAACGATGAAATGGAAATATAAATGTGAGAAAATATTTCATCTCCTCGAGTGGGTATCGAACCCACAACCAGTCGGTTTTACAGTCACAGTTTGTGCCCCTGCGCCATGACTGGCCTCGATTAAATTAGTAAGTGACGCCAAATAATGGAGTGGCTTTAATTAATAAACTTAGTTAGAAATTACTAGCATTATATTTAGTTTGAGTCAGTATGTTCTTTCTTTATTTAGTGTTTAATTCATTTTTACTACGGTACTAATAATACTATAGTAGAAAACAACAAACACGACACAATATATAATAAATTTTATTGTTGACTATTTCCACTCAGGGGAATCTTTTACGATTCATATATCCAGGTTCTGTTAGGACAAATCAGTTAAGTTTCAGCATTCAACACGCAATGTTGTTCGATAATTAGGCGTAAAGCTGGGAATGGGAGTATTAACACCAGGTTCCCTCTGACTCCCTGGATGTTATTTATGAAAAAAAAACTGAACCCAAAAATTCAATGTTATTAACAAAACTTAATATTATAAGTGAGGAATAAAGTCGCGTTCACGAAGCATGGTATTGGCCGGCGAAGCTCAAATTCACGCATCATAAGCTTATATACATTTCAAAGGCAATAGCAAAAGTACTTCCCGTATATTGTTACCACATTTGGTACAATCTGCCTCTACTTGCCTAACAACTATATTTGTCCTTGAATATTTTTTCCTTTTATTTCCTTTTACCATATTGAATATACTTTTATTTTTTGGACTTAAATGTTAACGTGTAGAGGAAAATTCAACACAAGTTCTTAAATATTATAAACATATTGAAGCTACTAATTATAAAGAAAATATTCTTTTGTTTACAACTAGCGTTATGTTAGTTTTTAAGATAGTATATACAGAATCTTTATTTTTTTACTGCTCTTGTTGTATTGGAACAAGCAGAGCTTCAGTTATATTCTGCAAACGAAAACAGAAATCTAATTTATCTTTTTCATAATATATTCTATCTCTTTATTCACACGATTACAATATATAGAATTAACACTCTATATATCTCTATGAAAAGGGAGTACTTTAATACTAGATCCCCAAGTTCCATGCCTATTCTACTATGTGCGGGATACACGGTGAAGCATAAAAAAAACTATATTTAAGTTAATATCCCATACGATAATTATTTTAATCAATATTTCTACTTTACTATATTTTGAAATTACAAAAGTTATCCATAGTCACTTGTATGAGCACGTCGGATTGAATATAATTTCATTTTGAATAGAGATAAGCAGATGATTCAATTTGAATCCATTTACGTAAAGTACTAAGTTTATTTTCCTCTCGAAAATACTTATTCGATTTGCTCGATTAACACAATATCAGTACATTTTCTACCATTAAATAGAGTTTTTAGTTAGTTTTTACAGTTATGTTATAAAATATTATTAGTTTACCTTATTTATAAATAGTTCTCAAGACTAAGATCGATCTTGATGTTTTAATTCATAGATATATAATTTATGAATAAAAACGTAATCTCATAATATGCGGCATTACCTTCGCCAACGTGGTAATTATTGCTTATAGTATGTAATATGTAGTATGTATGTATAAATGTTCTAGACCAGAGCCCCTTGGAGCACAGAAAAAATCAAACAGAAGCTTGATTTTAATTTCGAATTTCATTTTGAAACCAAAAGATACGATACAAACGTTTATGCATCGTTATTATTGCGTTTTGTACGAAATTTGACAAGAGGTGAGAATTCGCAGTAGGTACAATATAAAAAAATAAAATTTATAAATATTTCATAGAAAAAAAAAATAGTTAAAAACTTATAATTGTTTTTCATTTTCACAAATTTAGGTTTGTCAAATTTTATGTATTTCCCATGAATATTGATATTTATTAGACAGTATCTGCAAAATTATATGAAAATGTTCTAAAAGATGTTTTCTGTTACTCAAATTTACAAATTTAATTTTATAATAAAACTTTATAACGAACCATTATAAATGTTATAAGAATATTACATTTTTATTCTCGAAATCATTGAAGGCCGATTTCAAATGATAAATTATCTCCATACCACTTCACTCATCGAAAAAAAGGTTTCTCAAGATGATTCATCTAAACTCGTCTACGTATCGAGTATAAAATGGTCTAAAGATTGTTATAAAATATTATTAGGTTGAGAAGAAGTTATAAAAAATATATATCTTTTTATAAAATGGTTCAAAAGTTTTAAGGAACTTTAGTGCAATTTATTGTACATTTAGTAATTTTGGCTGAAATTGATATAGGGACACTTAAAAAATATAATAGAAAGATTTTTTTTTATTTCTTGTCTGTATGTATGGTCACGTTAATCTCTGAAAGTACTGAACCGATTTACTTAAAAATTTCACCAACTGCTTTGTTTTAACTCAACTAAACATCAAAATCAGTTCATTAAAAAAGTTATCGTCATTTGAATGAACTCAAGACATTAGTTTGCCTGCGAATGTTATATAGCAACCGCGCTGGTAAGATTCCTGGCTAAAGAATGACTTTCGAAACGTCTTGGTTATATGACTGTTGATAAAAATATATATTTTTAAAGCGCTATTGTTCAGAGTACAAACAATAAAGTAAACAAAATTGAATTGTTAGTGAAGGTTACCTTCATAAATCATAACAGTTAAGTTTAAGTCGTAATTTATTCAATACTTATTAAGTAAATACATAGATTCTTCGGTTCGTTCATTCGTTTCAAATAAATCTATATAAAAATGCCTAAAACCAGCCTTTTTACGTGTACTCTGTAATAACTACATACTTACTAATTGTACATTTAGCTAATAATATAAGTATTTAACTAATTAAAAAACTGTACATTAGTTAATATGCAATCATTACAGTTATTTTACAAAGAATATTAGGAATCCTTCCTATCAATAATTTAACATTTAAGGCTATTTCTGAAAGAGTAAATTAAATTATTCACTGACATCAGGACATTTAACAGAGTTTTAAAATTATGATGAGACGTACATAACATAGGTAAAAAGAACGTAATGTTACAAAAATATATACGTATAAGAAATTATTCGCTTTATGTATATTCTTATAAATACCAAATATCAACATTGGTCGTATTTTTTTAATTCAAAATAATTAAAAATCCTTATAGAAATTACTATAATGTAGTAAAAAATCATATTAGAAGATTACAGATTAAAGTAATAAAAAATATATTAGAAGTCATTATAGTTGCCAGTCAATTCTGTTTATTAGATCAATAATCAAGCGGGCGAAGTCGCGGGCTGGCCGCTAGTCTTAAAATATTTTCATTTCGATGTTTATGTGTATATTATGTGTACATATATGTTTACATATCGTTCATTTTAGCTTAATGGAAACAATGATAAATGTTTAATGTTTTTCTGTTGTAAAAATATGTATTTGTTCTGTTTGTCAAAATCAGATAAACCTTTGTTGTGGAAAAAATATTTCACAAGTATTTTTTTTGGACCTTCTATTTAAAGGATTACCAATGTGTATAAAGAATAAATACTAAAAGTTTCATTCAGAGGACATAAAGAAATAATATTTTTAAAGGAATTATATATGGGAGTATTTCTGTGTTATGTAATGCTGTATTGAATATAATATCTCAAAAAATGAGTCCTTGATTAATTTAAACTGTATTAATATATAATTAAATAAAAAATATAATAAAAAATATACAACAAACAGGGGCACATACTGTGACGGTAAAACCGACTGGTTGTGGGTTCGCTCCCACTCGAGGAGATGAAATATTTACTTAAATTTATATTTCCATTTCTTCGCTCTTGTGTAGAGGCAAAAAACGCGACGTTGATTTCTGCCACTCAACACACAATGCCTCCAGAATTTGGCAGTAAGTGGGGAACGGAGTGTCTTAACACTAAGTTCCCTCTGCCTACCCTGCTGTGTGCGGGATAAAGCGTGAAGCTGATTTTTTTTAAAATTTATATAATATATCACAAAATTACAAAACAGCAGTTACAGACAGTATAACGACGTATGATTGAAGGAAGCTACTTATAATACGTATATCAATTTTGCACTTTCAAGAAATTCATGATAATAAAAAAAATATCCGACCTCTTATATATGAATATATATGAATATCGAAAGATGAAAGACTTAAAGTATTGACGCGTATACTGAATTAAAAAGAGAACGTGTGATATTAATATTTGAGGTATCGCTTTAGGCACAATTCAACAGATGCTTGCAAAAATGAATGTATAGTATGTAACTAATATATATATAAAGGTATATTATAAATGGTAATAACTTTTAATTTTTCTAAGGTCGCTTAGTATGGGCGAAAACTTCTTATAATTTTTTATACACCTCTTCTCTTCGATGTTTTGGGATCAATTTGAACTCAAATTGCTTTCGTTCGCTCCGGTAACAAAACTAAACGCGGAGTCGTGTTCCACCATTCAACATATAA
Source organism: Heliconius himera (assembly GCA_021202915.1). NCBI lineage: Eukaryota > Metazoa > Arthropoda > Insecta > Lepidoptera > Nymphalidae > Heliconius > Heliconius himera. The sequence continues at coordinate 117,275 of JAJHJA010000442.1, forward strand.
TATCTAAAAAATTAGGCGCTACGTACGATAACGAGAACTCTCTCTTTATTCTTTTCCCGAAACATCATTCATTCATTCATTTTAATATCAACTCGTTATTAATTTTAAGCGATGTAGTGTATTCTTTGATGGTATCCAATACAACACATTGACTAGACCTACCACAAAACAAAAATATTTTACATATGGGTCATTTGATGCAACAATTGACTAGACTTAGAGAAATTTGCATTTTTGAACAATTACATCATATACAATCAAAGTTTGAATCTATGCTTGTATTTGACTGATTTAAAAAAAAAATATGACGACATTGTTGTACCAAACATCATATGTATATATGTGATATTTGCTATCAAATAACTGCACCATAAATTCAAATATTTTAATATATTTTACCATTTTATAAGTATAAAATATTATCAGAATAGAACTAATAATTAATAACTTAATATTTATTCATTAGGCATAAACAAAAATTTGTATATTGATTACAATATGTAATTTTTTTTCTTCATTAATCATCGCAGTGGCTTTTGTGGGCTTAATATGTTATGTTAATCTGATTTTTATTTGGATTTTTTAAATATATGCGAACATAAATAATGTGATTAAATAACAAAGTAAATTAGTGTCAATAAATTTATTCTGTTACTAGCGGCCCCCGTGCGGCTTCGCCTGCTTTCATTATTAAATCGTATTAAGTACAACTTTTATTAAATTTAAAAAATCAGCTTTATGTTGTATCCCGCACACAGCAGGGTACGCAGAGGGAACTTAGTGTTAAGACACTATGTTCGACATTTTCCGCCGAATTCTGGAGGCATTGCGTGATGGGTGGCGGAACTCAACTCATTAGTTTTTTTCAACTTATTAGTTTTTCATACATTAAAATCCTATATAAATATTTTATAATTGTTGGATGAATATGATATAATGATAGTATTATATTTCAAAGTTCAGACAGCGCGCTTATGGATTTCAGTTTGTAACTCGTGAACCAATTAGTTTACATGTATCAACACATTTGTTAAAATCTCTTGTATCTCTCTTTGATCTCTAAAAATCTTATGTATATAAAATTTCAACAGTTTATTAGAAACGGAGAGGCGCAACTCAACGCTGGGATTTTGCCTTGTTGCCAAGAAACGAAGCTTGGAGGAAAGAAATGAAAATACCAAGAATTAATAATTCATTCCTCCCAGTAGGGATCCGACCCACAATCGCCACTCTACAGTCACACCTTGTGCCCCTGCTCCACAACGGCCTCTATATAATAAAACCCTTATGTAAAAAAGGTATCGAGCTAATTTTTTTTAATTTTTCTTTTGGAGGAAAAGTCGGGTACGATGAATTCTAAAAATTTAACATTTAACTTGGCTCTCATTTCCTATATATGTTTTCTATAGGAAGTTTTAATACACAAAACAACAATCATTTTAATAATAGAGGGTGATTCCATGAGTCATCACGCATTATCTAAAAATTTTATTACGTGGATGAATTTGCGATAAGCTTGGTAGGCGTATTATTATTAAGCCTTTCGTAATATTCTAGTATGATGAAAAAGTCATTTTAGAATATTAAACTTCAACCCGCACACAGCAGTGTAGACAGAGAGAACCTGGTAATCTATTGTTAAGCACTTCCGTTCTCCACTTTCCGCCGAATTCTGGGACATTGCTTGTAGAGTAGTGGAGTTCAACGGTGCGCTTTTGTTACCAGAGTTAGAAAATAAAATTTTTAAAAATAATAATTACCTCGAGTGGGAATCGAACGCACAACCTGTCGCGTTTACAGACACGCTTGTGCCCCCGCGCCATGACTGCACTTTTAAATAAATCAGTCAATATAATGTGTCACAATGTATATTTCAGTGCTCAATTCTACCATCAAATTGGCATTATCTTCATCCATCTCCGAATTTATTTGTCGCAAAGGGGAAGCAGCCTCGACAAAATTTCATTGAAACTTCAATTGGTTTCGTTCTTATATTCCGAGCCCTAATTTTATATAAAAGATTTGTTGATAAATAATAACGTGCGATCATGATGTGGAGAACAATATCTTGAATTTTCAAGATATTCGTAGCAGAATAAAATATAGATAGTATTTGGTTTAATTAGAGAGGGGAAATTTAAACACTATATATATGATCATTTGGGAAACGGAGTGTCTTAACACTAGGTTCCCTCTGCCTACCCTTCTGTGTGCGGGATACAGCGTGAAGCTGATAAATATATGATCATTCTACCGAGTGGTGATTGAACTAACAATCATAGCTTTTTCCAATTCCACTGCGTCATGATGGGTCAAAAAATTCTAAATTATAGTTTAAATACAATTAAATATGTTCATAGTCTTTTTGAATATCCAAAACCGGGTTTTCCTTATTTTATAATCAGTATAAAGATTTTTTAATTTAATTTTAATAAATACCACAATTGCCGCTGTATACCGCTCATTCTTCGTTACGAGATTTGCGAACCGCGTTTTGCCTTGTTACCTGAGCGAGGAAATGAATGAATGATATTAAATATTTCATTCCTCCGACTGGGAATCGAACCTAAAACCGTCGCGTTTACAGTCGCACGCTTGTGCTCCGGCCTCAATATATTTAAATTAATTTAATTTTATCGGTAACAATTCTCTTATTATTAAGGCAGAAAACGAAAATCGATATGTCTTGTCATCTGTCTCTCTCTATATGACAAGAATGTACATTTATTATAACTACGAAAATATAAAATTATACAAAATTTCTTCAAATTCATAAGATAGATAGTTTTTTGCAAAGAAAAAAATATTGAACCAGCTGGCCGGATAACGGCCTAATATTTACGTAACATTTGTAAAGGAAATAATTTATTCCTATAGAGCATGTATTTACAGAAGACGGAGTGAAGAAGAAGTGGCTAAAGCTTGCATCTGTGGTTGGTTGTGGGTTCAATTCCTACAACATTTAATATTTTAATTTCCTCGCTCTGGTGACGAGGCAAAGCGCGGCATTGAGTTCCGCCGCCGAAATTGAGAAACGGAGTGTCTTAACACTGCTGTAGGTATGTGCAGGATACAGCGTGAAATATTTTCATAAAAAATATTTTCAAGTCGTTTTAGCCTTCGATAGAAATATATCAATATTAACACGGCAGCGTGTAATAGGAAGGAAATGGGATAGAGCGATATGTGAAATTTATCGTTCTCTCGTGAAGACACGCGAGGAGTATGTATATAAAATACACTGTATGTGGAAGTGGCAAAAGTAAAAGAATATTATGAATAGTTTTTAATAAAAACAAATTGTTGTGTTTATGAGTATATTATGTTCGTACTATACATACGACATCTTATAAATATTAATAATTATTAATATATTACTATTATTATTATTGACGTGGCCAGTCTTGGCGCAGTGGCACAAGGTGTGACTGTAAAACCCGGTTGTGGGTTCGATCCCGACTCGAGTAGATGAAATATTTACTTAAATTGATATTTTCATTTCTTCGCTCTGGTGTCGAGGTTAAGCGTGGCGTTGAATTTTGCCACTTAACACGCAATGCCTCCAGAATTCGGCAGAAAGTGTGGAACGGAGTGTCTTAACACTGGGTTCCCTCTGCCTACACTGCTGTGTGCGGGATACAGCGTGAAGCTGATTTGATTTGATTATTATTCTCTCATAATTCTCGGGTTCAAATTTCTCTTTCATAGCTCTCGAATTCAAATGGTTCCAGACCTATATGTGGGCACATTCCCAACACGTAGAGGCATTAACTTTTACCTTCAAGTCGTTTTAGCATTCAATAGAAATATATCAATATTTACACTGCAGGGTGTAATAGGAAGGAAATAGGATAGAGCGATATGTGAAATTTATCGTTCTCTCGTAAAGACACTCGAGGAGGTATGTATATAAAATACACTGTATGTGGAAGTGGCAAAAGTAAAAGAATATTATGAATAGTTTTTAATAAAAACAAATTGTTGTGTTTATGAGTATATTATGTTCGTACTATACATACGACATCTTATAAATATTAATAATTATTAATATATTACTATTATTATTATTCACGTGGCCAGTCTTGGCGCAGTGGCACAAGGTGTGACTGTAAAATCTGGTTGTGGGTTCGATCCCGACTCGAGTAGATGAAATATTTACTTAAATTGATATTTTCATTTCTTCGCTCTGGTGTCGAGGTTAAGCGCGGCGTTGAGTTCTGCCACTCAACACGCAATGCCTCCAGAATTCGGCAGAAAGTGTGGAACGGAGTGTCTTAACACTGGGTTCCCTCTGCCTACCCTGCTGTGTGCGGGATACAGCGTGAAGCTGATTTGATTTGATTATTATTCTCTCATAATTCTCGGGTTCAAATTTCTCTTTCATAGCTCTCGGATTCAAATGGATCCAGACCTATATGTGGACACATTCCCAACACGTAGAGGCATTTACTTTTACCTTCAAGTCGTTTTAGCCTTCAATAGAAATATATCAATATTTACACTGCAGGGTGTAATAGGAAGGAAATAGGATAGAGCGATGTGTGAAATTTATCGTTCTCTCGTAAAGACACTCGAGGAGGTATGTATGTATATAAAATACACTGTATGTGGAGGTGGCAAAGTAAAAGAATATTCTCGTTTTTAATGAATACGAATTGTTGTTTTTACTTGTATATTATGATCGTACTATACATACGACTCAAATTGAACAGTTGGCGGGCGCTCGTCTCCAACTAGAGGGCTCCTACAAGGCGGCGTAGTATCTCGGGCACTACATCGACGTGGTTAGTTAAGGGTGTAGAAGGGTGTGCTTCAGTTTCACTATCACCGGGAGTTCGTGATCGGGTTTCCCTGCTATTATGATTTAGCACACACCCTGTCGTGCATAAAGTTATTGCGCTCCACTTTGCAGATTAATAAAGGCAAGCTAGAGGCGGGGGACAAATTACAATTTCTCACCGGAGAACTCTAGTCCGTGTGGTCTCCAAAACTAATTTTTCGCTCGGGTGTCGAGGGGAAAACGCGGCGTTGAGTTCCGCCATTCAATACGCAATGCCTTCAGAAAGTGAGGAACGGAGTGTCTTAACACTAGGAATCTAAAAATTTACAATATCTAGTAATCCATCCGTAATTTTGTTTGCGTTGACATTGTGAACCTTTTTATACTACTACCATTTTCTAACACTGTCAGTAACACTTGACCCAAAATCTATGGTAAATATATTTCAGATTAAATGATATATTTCAGACTGTCATATTTTTTGAGTTTAGATTTTCAGATGAACTATTAAGACACTCCGTTTGCCACTTCACCCAAAATTTTTGAAATTCCACGCTCAGTAACGAAACTCGATGACGCTCTTTATTGTTTCACCAGTTACCCATCCCCACTTATTTTACCATATATCATAGTATTATATAAAACAAAATAATAATTAAGTTTAAGTCATCTACTACTACTATATGACTTTTAATTTTAATTAAGGCAATTAAAATGTTTTTTAGAATAAAAAACCAAATTAACTAGTCTAGTAACATCAAAGAGCATATAAATTACCAAAGGATATTCTCCATTAAGAATATAAAGTAAATACTACATCAGTTTATACCTTTTAAACAGGCAAAAAAACCAAAATAATACATCTATCTACTTCTTAAGACAACCAGCTGACCAATTTTCACTATATTTTTAGGGTATTGCTTGTAAAAATAAAAATAGTTTAAATATAATAATTCCAATGAGTGGGAGTAGTATATTATACAAACATAATATACCACGACATGAAAGCAACAACGACAACAGTACATAATATAATACTTATATTATAGATACAAATATCTCACCACTGCCTGGAAATAAATATTCGTATACATATTGTGGGTTCGATTCCCATCTCATTCCGGAAACAAAATAAAACGATGCAATGAGAACCATAGAAACGAAAGAAAGTGAAAAACGGAGTGTCTTAACTCTGTGTTTCTCCTGCCTACATTTTTATAAGCTGTATCCTACAGCGTGGAACTATACAAAATAATATAACCAAGTGTATCTAAATTTGTATGCTTCATTATACTACGCTCCAATAAATTTCCGCTCTCTATTGTAAGTTAACTAAATACATTGTCAATATCCACATTTTTATTATTCACTACAATCAAACAGTATTGTTTAATTTAAACTTGCATTTGAATGTTTAGATTTATTGATAAAATAGGAATTTGCAGCCAACACAGTGCAGGGAAACAGCCAGTAATTATAAGTGCGATAATTCTCCATTTGGATAAATCATTATATTTAAATAACTTACACTTATTAGCCCTATTAAACATAAGTCTATCGTCGAGGTTACGTAGCGTAACTCAACTCTGCGCTTTGACCCGTTATCAGAGCGAGGAAAATATCGTTTCATTAAGTGGAAATGGAACCCACAACTTGTCGCGTTTACAGTCGCATACATATGCCACTGTGCCACGACTAGCTTCTAATTATATAGTTTAATATTAAAATAAAAATTAACTCCAGGAAGGGAGGTTGTATAAGATTGTAAATATATTGGCACTACTTTCTCTCTACCTTCCCTACTAAGCACAAAAAAATTATATATGCCTCCCAGGGATTTTGGGACTAAGTACCTAAGTATTAAGCATTATATATAATCCAGGCTTCTATATTCTGAAACAAGCATAGCCAATCCATTTTTCTATTAAGCTATGTTTGTTAACGTTATACAAGCTCCATATTTTTATTCATCTCACAAACTTTTAAATCAGCTTACCGTAAATGTGTTTTACTAACGAAAACCATTCCCATACCCAACCATATGGAGGTTCTAGTTGTAGGATTAGTATCTATATTTTAGTTTATAATACTAAGATTGTGTTTAATGATTTGTCAAGTATTATTACATACAAGATTTTGTAAAGTCTTAAATCAAAATCAAAATATATATTTAGAAGAAAATTACACAAATTCTCCTAAAAATTGAGTAGTCTTTATCATAAATCATTCCGCTCTGGACATTTAGTTCATTTAGAAGTACTTCGACGAACTACGTTCGCGCAGACAAGAGAAATAGACATATTTCTGATTATTTATTATTTATTTTTTTGAGGCTAGTCGTAGCGCAGCGGCACGAAGTGTGATTGTAAAACCGACTGGTTGTGGGTTCGATCTCCGCTCGAGGAGATAACATATTTACTTAAATTTATATTTCCATTTCTTCGCTCTGGTGTCGAGGTTAAGCGCGGCGTTGAGTTCTGCCACTCAACACGCAATGCCTCCAGAATTCGGCAGAAGGTGGGGAATGGAGTGTAGGGTTACTGTGTGCGGGATACAGCGTGAAGCTGATTTATTTATTATATTTCTTTTTTTTATTTATTTTTCTATTTATGTGTACCCATTATGTATATTTTAATTATATCCAGTGTTTGTAACATTTTTTCATCCTTTGACTGCGGGTTTATATCCCGGACAAATTAAGAATAACTCATTCCAAATATTATAATGAAAATAATCTTGTCGGTCTATATAAGCGAGAGTGTGCTTGTGGGTTTCTCATGCTCGAACGCTTCGATACATTGCTGTGTAATTTGACATACGAACAGCCGTGACGTGAGACTGATGTAGGTTATTTTGTACTTCAATGAACTAAGAAAAAAATATTTAAAAAAACGTTTTAGTTAATATGAAAAAGTTAAATTTGATATTAAAAAAAAAACGCTTTTATTTAAATGCGCATAATAGTATAACATATTTTTTTCTTAATAAATTTTACTATTAACTTTATATCAGCTTCACGCTGAGGGAACCTAGTGCTTAGACACTGTGTTTCCCACTTACTGCTGAATTCTGGAGGCATTGCGTGTTCAATGGCAGAACCCAGCGCCGCGCTTTGCCTTGACACCAGAGTGAAGAAATGGAAATATAAGTAAATATTTCATCTCCTCGAGTGGTGATCGAATCCACAACCAGTAGATTTTACAGTCACATCTAGTGCCCCTGCGCCACGTCTGGCCTACAAGACTCGCCCAAAAGTCGCGAGTACAGTGCGAAATAGACTTATCTACGAACCTTAAAAATTAGTTAATCTAGAAGATGGAATCAGCAAACGGTTGGTGTGTAAAACCTTTTTCTTATAATCCCATATTCTATTTTTGATTTTTAATACATATAAGTGGCGCTATTTGGGATTGAACGTCTTGCATTATAATATCTGGTTTTAATATAATTTAAATATTTCCAGTACATTGTTTAGAGTATATCCGTCGACCACAAATAAAAGCATTTGTTATAATGAAACTAAGAATGCGCTTATTAAAGGGTTGCTTCGTTTTAATATTCAAATTAAACAGGCGAGGGGACAAAAACGTCATATGAAATATATTAAAATACTCCACTGTGCTGAAGGTTTAATTAATTTTTGATATTAGGTTATAATAAAATGTAAAAAAATGAGATACAAGCGTGTTACTGTAACGTGACAGTTGTAGGTTCGATTTCCCCTCGGGAGAATGCTTTATGATTTAATAATATTTTCACTTCTTTGCTTTGATCTTTATCACTAGGGTACCTCTGCCTAGCTACTGCTATATACGGGATACAGTATGAAGCTGAAAAAAAAAACTTTTTTAAGCTTTTTCAGGCATGTATGTTTAGACATGACTACACACTTTGTTCTCACCTTTTCCTGAGTGAAGATTTAACTATATAACATTTCCAGTCAGATTGTTCACTGCGCCCGCGGATGGCCTCCAAAATTATGATATCAAAATCTACTATTTATTCCTCTAAACACTGGGTGAATCTGACTACAATAGAGCCATTCCTTATGATAGGGTTCGTAAAGGATCGCTAAGTTAATGAAAGGAAACGTAACAGCTTATATGAAATATTTTATTTCATGTTTCAAAAAACAAATAAAATGTAAATAACTGGTATGATTTGTTCAAGGTAGGATATTTTTTTCGAATCTTAACTCTAATTTTTAAGTAATTTTAAATACATGATAATATATATTTGCTGTAGCTCCACACTTATTCCTAGAAGAGAACGAGAACCTATCGAGCCCACAACCGTCGCGTTCATAGTGGGTCGCTGTCCTACTACGTTACGGTCTCCAATGGCCTTATTTTTGTTAATATTATATAATATTTAAATATCACTATTGAGATAGCATCGCAACCAATTACTATACAACGTGGTAAGAGCGTGTTGCTATGAAAACTCGACAGACAATTAAGCCATAGATCAATGGTGTCACATCAATCAATGTTACACAGGATTAAGTCTAATACTCTGTGTACCGGAGTAGAAAGACTAATTTACACTTACTACCCTACTTTTTTACTATATTCAGTAAGGATTTATAATATCATAAATTTCACCCTTATTGTAATTATAATATTAATCTAATCTACCTTCACGCTGTATCCCTAGCGAGGTAGTCAGAAAGAACGGATCGCCAAATGCTACGGTCCTAACATACCTCTTTCGCCTCATCCACTGTCATCAATTTTTTTTATACATACCTTCCGAGGGTTCCTCATGCTTTTTATGTGATATATCTCCAGTATCTTCGATACTGCGGCGGCGTATGCTGCGGCGTTGAGTTCTGCCACTCAACACGCATTGCCTCCAGAATTTGGCAGAAAGTGGGGAACGGAGTGTCTTAACACTAGGTTCCCTCTGTCTACCCTGCTGTGTGCGGGATACAGCGTGAAGCTGATTTATTTATTTATCTTCGACACTGTTTTCGAAGGTCAACCGAGGTCTCCCCCTACCTCTCTTACCGCTCACTTTTCCGTCATAAAACTTTTTTGCCATTCTTTCATTATAATATTACTGTTCAATAATAAAATTAATCCTGTGTCTTGAAAATCTTATAACATATGAAGTTTTTTCCCCTTTTGAATTCTCCATTTTGTACATACAATTTTCTTTTTTTTTGTATTATATATAGAAAATCAGGTTTAAAATATAGGCCTTCACAGTGTAATGGGATACTATCTGACTGTAAACGCTATAGTTGTAGGTTTGATTCCCATTCGACGAAATTATTATAATTAAATTGTTTTTATTTCCCCGCTTTGATTGAGTTCCATCACTATTGATTTCAATCGGGAAATGAAGTGTGTGTTTGACATATTTTTTCTATACAGGAAAAAGCGTGAAAATTAAATAAAATTTTCACTTTCAGTTTAACTTCTTTCTATCTTCCCTACTAAGGAGATGAGAGGTGTGAATCGAAAAATCTACATTATAACAAAAATGTTCAAGAAGTTAACAGACTTCTTTGTTCATGTAAATGTAAAGTGTAAATTTTTAAGTATCAATAATTTCAGTCAATATATATTTTTTAATTTTAGTTATTATATTTTGATAAGTATAATATAAAAAAGTGTTTTTGTTTATTTTACAGAACAAACTATTTTACCAGATTATTCGAGTATATTTAGTACATATACATTTTTGGAAACCCGACGTTTCGAACACTTTGCAGTAGTCCATGGTCACGGGTAGACTAAGGTGGCGTTCGTCTGTCAGCTGACATTATTATATTAAACTACTGCCAACGATTTCTTAATTGCCTCGTGTAATGCCCTGGATTCTTGCAGAATGAACTGATTGTATCTTGTCCTCTGGTATGGTGGACTTAAGACTTCAAAGATTTTATGAATGGGTCCCAGGTGGTAGAAAGTTTCCAGCCGTCCTCTCTATTGAAGTTAGGATGTTTTTGTATTTCAATTGCCTCGCGGATCCTTCTAAGAATATATCTCATTTTCCTTTTTCTAATGTATATTATAAAATAATAATAAATATGCAGAAGCAATTCATCATTGTTATATAAACTAGAAGTGTGCTAAGTTTCATTTTTCTTCCTCCGTAAAATTATGATGACACAGCTTGCAGCTAAAAAATAGTAACTAAAGTTTTTACTTCCATTAATAATAAGTAGAGCACCGTGGCGCAAGTGTGTGAGAGAATTCAGGTCAATATAGAATTTGGAAAAACTTAAGAAGTTTATGATATCTTTAATATTTAGGATAGAAGATATAAGCCTAAATACACGTAAGTAAGGGAAACAAAATTCTTCAGCTTCACGCTATATCCCGCATATAGCAGTTCAGTCAGGAAACCTAGTGTACCTACTCCGTACCCCAATTCCCATCGAATTTTTCGAGGCATTGCGTGTTAAGTGGCAGGATTCAACATCGGGCCTTTATCTTAGTGCTGGAAATATTAATACATAATATAATTATATATTTTTTTTTGTTAGAAAAAGTACCTGAATAATTGAAACGTAGAAACAAAATAAGTAACTTAGGAAATTCTTAATATTGAAAATAATACTGCTCATTATTAAAGAACACAAAGTAAACGCAACTTGTGGAAATTTGTAATATTGGAAAAAATATCAAACTAATTTAAATGAACAAAAAAAATAAGTAAACGTAACCAAAGGAAATTTTTAATAAAAAACTAAGCAAAACCACCTATACTTGGCACTAGCACTTTACACAAATGCACAAATTATGCACAAATTAACAGTAGGTCGAAAAAATATAAAAAAATACAAAACGGCCATTCCGTTACCAGGCTCGTTGGCTAGGTCATTTTGAATCACTGATATCTCCTTCATTACTAGTAGTATTTATTATAATGATGTACAGTAAATTAAATCAGCTTCTCGCTGTATCCCGGACATAGCAGGGTAGACAGAGGGAATCTAGTGTTAAGACACTATTCCCTATTTTCTGCCGAATTCTAAAGGCGCCAGAAATTTGCCCCGACACCAGAACGTGGGATTGAAGGGGAGGTAGGAGGTATCTCTTAATTGCGGATTTGATCGAATTCGCAATGAAGAGATACACAAAATGGCAGATACTAGGGAGGATGTAACGGTGAGAATGAGGAAGAACGTGCTCAGCTGGTTTGGGCATGTCGAATGAATGAGTGATGAAAGAATGGCAAAAAAGATTTATGATGGAAAAGTGAGTGGTAAGAGAGACAGGGGAAGACCTCGGTTGACCTTCGAATACACAGTATCAAAGATACTGGAGTAAGGTCACGCAAAAAACATGTATGAAGGCATGTATGTATAATTAATTTGATGATGAAAAAAAGTTAAGTTAAATTAAGCAACGAAATAGTGGGAAATCAACCGTAATTCGTATTCGCTAATACATAATTACGGCGGTATACAGCATCTAAATGTTTCCCTGTGGATGCATTCAGTTTTGAAGTTTATTTGTTCACAACGCTGTCTATAAATAGACTGAAACAACGCACTTTGCATATTGTATCTGTTGAAATAAACTAGTAAATCTGGCTATCTAGAAATAACTTTATCGTATTCCAAATTTTTACCACGTCTAAGGTGTGGATAAAATTATGATACTGTAGTTTATGTACTGATTTTGAATATAAATGATGCTGTACGCATTTTGTAGATGTTTTTAATATAAGAAAAATAAAAATCAGCTTCATGCTGTATCCCGCACACAGCAGAGTAGACACAGCTGTTTCGGTTTTTAATTACATAACAATGTTTGCATATTATTTTACAGAAACGAAGACTGTCAAGAGATGCTGATAGATGATAATCATCTAGCTCTCTAGCTCATGAAAGTTAAATAAAATAGAAATACTTTATATCACTTTTTATAAAATAAACACTCAACGTTATATATTTATAAAGCATGATTTTTTTTTAGCAGCACAATCACCCATATTTTCTGTTGTATTCTTGAAATTATTCTTCTTTCTCACTCAACGCCACGCCTTGCATTTTTCTTGCGTAAAGAAATGGAAATATTTGATAATACACTCTCCCGAGTAAGAATCAGATAGACACAACGAAGCAACGACAGCCATAAAATTATTATAACTTTGAAATAACTTTTCATTATATATACTTTGAAATAACTTATCTTTATATTTTAATAATAAAATTGAAAATATATTATTTGCTCAAGGAAGAACTACATTATTAGATATAACTTTAAAACTTTTCATTTTCGATTCAATTTAATATAAAGTTTCAATAACTTTTTAACAACATAAAACATGCAAGAACTCGTAGAAGCACAAATTGGTAAACGTCATCATTTAAAATTTAGTCACTCCTTGCACGTTCTACTATTCGAACTTAGTGTTTCAGTTGAGAAAGTTAAAATCATTTGGTAGAAATGGTTTTGAGTACTGTACAAGATATGTTCTTGAAAATTAAATTAAAAAAAAATTAGCTTCACGCTATATCCCGCACACAGCAGGGTAGGCAGAGGGAACCTAGTGTTAAGTTCCCCCGTTCCCCACTTTCTGCCGAATTCAGGAGGCATTGCGTGTTGAGTGGCAGAACTCAACGCCGCGCTTAACCTCGACACCAGAGCGAAGAAATGGAAATATAAATTTAAGTAAATATTTCATCTCCTCGAGTGGGGATCGAACCCACAACCAGTCGGTTTTGCAGTCACACCTCGTGCCGCTGCGCCACGACCGGCCTCGAAAATGTTTAGAAATTTATTTGTTTATACAATTAAAAATAATTGCATGGGACATCGTAACTATAGAAGTCGCAACTAGTTGTAGTGAATTTGGGTTCGATATTTAAATTTAATTTGACAGCTTTAGTAGGACAAAGTCATTCACAATCTATTTAACATTTTTAAATATAACTCCACACTCAGGAAAACTTTTATAAATAAATCAAATAAATCAGCTTAACGCAGAATCCCGCTTCAGGATAGGTAGAGGGAACCTAGTGTTGAGACAATCCGTTCTTCAGTTTTCGCCGATTTTTTCGAGCCATTGCGTGTTCAGAAGCGGAACTCATTCTGTTTCGTAATATAGTGACTAAAAAAAATATAAAAAATGAGTTAAAAATGATTTATTTTCTTCAAAACAAAAATGAATCTTCGAAGATAAGTAAGTCATTTCTACAAAAAAATATAATATATAGCTATTGTTTCTAAATAATATAAAAATATATAAGCTGCTTTACTGCAATAGCAATATCTAATACATTTGTATTTAATCAGGTAAACATTCAAGTAAATATTAACTATACGGCCCAATATCTTTGGCTGATGGAAAAGATAAAATCATAGTGGGAGCTGATATTAGATATAGATAATTTAACATTTGGAACTCTACAAATGTCGTTGTTTAGAAATTGTGTAGTTAAATAACGCAGATCAGAAAAAAAATATATAAACAAAATTACTTCAACTTTTTTATTATTAATATTATTTAACTTTTGGAACGTTTCGAATTTCTTACATTTAAATTAAAATACAGCCATGTTACTCAATCTATATCTTAGGATATCTTTGGGAGAAATATGGAACAAATTCGTAGAGTAGCGTCGTGGCTAAAACTTGAAATGAAATTAAATAATTCAGTCCCTCGGGTGCGAATCAAACCCACAACAGCCACGTTTACTCTCACAGGCTTATACCACTATTAAAATTTGTAAGAGAAAATCTTATTTTGAAACATAATAAATTAAATAAAAAAATATTTTTATGTTAAACGGTTTTATTACAATAAAAATAATGTAGGTAATGTATAGTACAAGCTAAAAAATAATTTGGTAAGTCCTAGCTACCAGATCGCACCAATCTTCTCATCAATCTAGGGCACTAATCAGAATATGAAGAGGTTGATGACAGTGGACGAGGCGGAAGAGGTATGTAGAGACCGTAGCGTTTGGCGCTTTTAAATAGTCATTAAAACGATGAGGCCAGTTCGTGGCGCAGCGGCACAGAGTGTGACTGTAAAACCGACTGGTTGTGTCGAGGCTAAGCGCGGCGTTGAGATCTGCCACTCAACACGCAATGCCTCCAGAATGCGGCAGAAAGTGGGAAATGGAGTGTTATATTATTTACATCCATAAATCCATAGATTTTTTTTTATTTATTATCCATCATCAATCGCGACCTATAAAATAATCTTTTTTTGATTTGTTTATCTTTTATCTCATGTCTTCGTGAATAGAGTAAATTTTTGATACTACAATTATAATTTATCGTTTTAATTAAAAAATTAAATTAAATCAGCTTCACGCTGTATCCCGCACACTGCAGGGTAGGCAGAGGGAACTTAGTGTGAAGACACTCCGTTCACCACTTTCTGCCGAATTCTGGAGGCAACGCGTGTTGAGTGGCAGAACTCAACGCCGCGCTTAGCCTCGACACCAGAGCGAAGAAATGGAAATATAAATTTAAATAAATATTTCATCTCCTCGAGTGGGGATCGAACCCATAACCAGTCGATTTTACAGTCACACTTCGTGCCGCTGCGCCACGACTTGTTAAACTTGTTAAATGTAAAGTATTATTTTGTTTTTGTTGTATTATTTTTTTTATTTTAATACATGAGTAAACCTGGACCAAATGAAATAGAAATTAAAAGTTAAATATAAATTTTAAAAACAGTATATCATTATTAACATTTTGTATCATGCCAAGAGGAATAGGGCACACCACTAGAAACTCAAGGGGTTAAAAGTTAACCGTAATTTATCTTTCAAAACCTTAACTAACAGGTTAAATTTAATGCAACTAACTTATCCAACTTATCAGTTCGGTTTAGATAGGATATGAAGGCTTAATTAAAGACTGACGTACTTCACTCAGTATTGAGATTAATATCTCAGGCTATTTGTAAGAGAAACCCGCATATATAGGAATTAAGATTTATGAATACTATCTGAGAAAACGTGAAAACGCATTTTATATGACATCTAAGCTTATTGTGTTCTATATGCATAATGTAGAATTATTATGGAAATTTCAGTGCTGGAAAAGGAAATGTATTGTTAGATAACTCTTTCGTGTGTTCTCCATTCTGCGTTACACCGGCGAAGTGATTTTGTGCTCAACTGGCACGCTCGAACGCCATAATAAAAATAACAGAACAGAACTGATCAGTATTTACCGCAAGTTCTCCTTCGTACGCTGAGAGGAGCCATCCTAGGAGGGATGAAATTAGGTGGCTCCGGAAATAGCTCTGCAACAATATGTAAGCAACCTAATGTAACTGCTGTGTACATACTGTATATATTTGTTTCTTTTGTTATAGGTGATGGCTGTTTTTTTTTCTCGAACCTTGTTTAACAGGTTACTCGTATCTATAATTGTGTATAGTGTAGGTACAGTGCCCTTTTCGTGTTTTTTTTTGTAACCGGTCAATTTCCTTCGTATGTTTTCCATACAATGTGACATTGACGAAGTGACTTGCCAGTTGAGCAAACTGGCACGCTTAAAATGCCACAACTGAATAAATCAATCATATATGCTCCATACATAGGCTTCTCAATAGCTCGCTGAGAAATAAATTAATAAAACTATCAAATAATATAAATTGAAAGTTATACGCAATGAACGAATCCAATAATATCTTCAGGGCTTACAACCTTTTCATATAATGAATTGCAAAAGCACTGTAACGTTTTACAATTTTAAGTGATTTATTACTGTGAAATTGAAGTACGAGTGTATTTTGCAGTGCTTAAGTGCTTAAGCTTTGACCATGTCAAAAGAGCGTTTCAAAATATAAAAAAAATATATTTTATTTTATACATCTTCACAGAGATGCTCGGAATATATGAAACTGTAAAAAATATATAAATTTTATGTACTTTATTATAAAATAGTATCCAAAAGTAAAAAAAGTTTATTATTTATTAAAAATAATATTTTTTTAGTATTTCTATAATAGTATATAAGATGATATCTCTAGAAAACGTATATCGGGTTTCTTTCAAAATCTCAGCAGAATATTGTCCAATATTGCTGTGATTCTATATTCGTGATGAGTCAGTGTCACACGTGAGGTGAAATATGTTTCATTTTAATATGAACACGGAATATTTGTAACTGAAATGAGATGTTCTGAAATATCCGTGTCTATTTTGTAGTCTACTAGAAATTATTAGAAAATTACAATGATATTGTAATCATGAAAAACAATGGCAGTACAATTATTATTTTTTACTCAAAAATAGCTTAATGTTAATAGAAATAGCTAAACAATAATAAAAGACAGCTGTTTCTGAGATTACCGTGAACAATTACACAGACAAACATACAAAAAGATAAAAATGTTAAAAATAATTGTTTTTGGTCTATTACGTTATTAAGTGCCACCAAAAATATTTTTTCTTATATATCTTCCATGTACATCTACAGACACCGAACCATTACGATTTCATTATAATTATAGATTTTGTACTGACATGACCACCAATATCAAACTGTCATCAAATATCAACTGTGACAAACATAACCAAACCACTGGGATTGTTTTTAAACATTTTTAAAGTGTTATTCCACACTTAGGAAAGAAAAATAGAGCGCCTGGTCGGTTTCCAGGAGGCGCGGGTTCGAATCCCGCTACGTTCAAATTTTTATACGTTTGCTAAATAAGTATTTTTCTTTCCACTGGGGTTGGTCTGTGCGTTGATATATGAGTACCTAGAATCTACAAATATTACAATTACTTTCATTGTAGAGCGTAAACGCTCGCTGCGTTTTTTAAAGGCAGAAACTTGAATTTGCTTTCCAATTTAAGTAGTAAAAACTAAAATGTACTTTACAGTAATATAGCTTACATATCAGAATAAGACATACTATTTATGTAAAAAAATATTTTTCCTTTAACATAACAAATAAGTTTAAGCCGAGTGAAATAGCGTCTGGGTCGCTACTTGGTTTATAACATTAATAGCATTTTTACTACATCTGTATGAATAAATAATGCAACATTTTGTAGCCTAATTTAAATGTTTGTAGCTGCTACTCGCATTGAGAAAATTTAAATTTGTGAACATGTACACAGTAATGAAAGCAAAGAGCACAACTCTAATGACTTTGATGTTAATTTGTCAACAAATAAGTCAATTTTGCAATTTGAGCTAAGCCTTGTTAAATGAGCTGAACTTTTATTTTTTATTTATAATATATAAGAAAATCTAGAAAGTGTAGAAAATAAAATATTTTAGTATTAAAGATTGTTCAAGATTCGTTTTCAAAGGAAAGTAATTGACTGTAAAACATTTCTTGAAAGACATCAATCTATACTTATAATAAATCTGTAGAAAAGTCGTTTCTGTACATTGAAAATATTTAAAAAAAAATTAGCCAGGGTGTTAAAGGATAATTAACAGAATCCATTTCTAACATTTTTGGAATTTTTGTCTGTTTGTCTGTTTGTCTGTTTATCTGTTTGTCTGTTTGTCTGTTTATGTGAACACGTATCACGTAAAAAGTACACAATAAATTTAAGCAACTTTTATACATAAAAATTACAAATAAATCAAAGTAGCTTTTAGTGTTTATTTCATTGTAATCGCTTCACTCTATCAAAAGATATAAGTATTTAAGTTTTCAAGAAGTTAATATTTGAGATAATAAAAAATCAATACAAGTAACGCTATCTATTGACAAAAATAGTAGGTAATAACGAATCTTGATACTCTCTTTCATACACGTAACGCTATCACTAATTGCGATGGGATCTTAAATAGACGGCGCTGTGCATAAAAGAAAATATCGTTTGGAAAGGTTACCGCTACACTATCAAAAAATAATGTACTTAAAGTTAAAGATATTTATATTTGAAAAAAAAAAAGAAACATACGCAATGATATCTATTGACTACACATGATACGTTACGTTTTTAAAGTACAATTGTTCATAGTACTAACTACAAAGTAAACTAAATTGAATTGTTGGTGAAGATTACCTTCGTAACAGTCTAGCTTAATTCTCAATTATTTAACACAGTGATAAAGAATGATTTAATATTCAAAGAAATATTTTGAATAGGTTCTTCAGTCCGTTCGTTCGTTTATGTTATTAATATTTTTTTAAGAAACGTATAAAAAAAATAACTTTTGGTAGCAAACTCAAAAAAATTGTGTCTCAAGAAAAAATGCTCTGACACTGTTTATAAAAATATCCCGCAGTATTATTTCATAACTTACAAGCGACACGTACCGACATTGCACTATTGCACCTGTATGTTGCATGTATGTATGTGCCAAGGGTATTTTAGGGTACATACCTCAAAATTCTTATAAAATAACTTTGTTGTTTGACCGTCTGTCCGTCTGTCAAGACTATTTTGTACAAGATCGGTTAAAGGTTAGATACCTCAATGTTCAAGTCTATAT
The DNA here is from genome assembly GCA_021202915.1 of Heliconius himera. Taxonomy (NCBI): domain Eukaryota; kingdom Metazoa; phylum Arthropoda; class Insecta; order Lepidoptera; family Nymphalidae; genus Heliconius; species Heliconius himera. The sequence goes on from JAJHJA010000442.1 coordinate 136,450, forward strand.
TACCTTAGAGCACGAAAATCTATCTTCTAAATCATCGCAATCAAATGACGATGAAATATGAGAGTTTATGCTTTGTTTTTTGTCGCATTTTCTATCATAACTATAGGGTACTTCCCATTGATATACAATTTCGAAATTTGTTAAGAAGTTAAAACTTACCTCACGTATAAAGGAAAATTTTAAAATTATTCTTCAAAAATTGACTACTTAATTGTATTTGTGTCACAGAAAAAACCATTAAGTACAAATTTTAATCTGTACTTAAATTGATATAAAATGGCAACTTAATTAGTTATTCTTTTGGTGTATCTCCTTTCATGAAACTGGTACGAAAACTCTCGGGGCATGAGTACGACTTGAACTTGCCCGAAAATGTTGATTATTTTATAGATTATATAAAAATGCCTAAAAACGTGCTTTCTATGTATATTCTGTATATCAATTATATATTTAACTAATAATGTTACTAATTTAAAAACTGTACAGGAGCTAATATAAGTTATTTTACAAATAATATCGTGAGTACTTATCCAAATCAATTAATTAATAATTAAGGCTGTTTGTAATATATATATTTCTTAAATGAATAATCATGTAATTCAAGCGGGCAAAGCCGCGAGCAGGCCGCTAGTACAAAATATTATGTTTAGTAGGTAATAAATTATATTAGGTAGTATATTTTATAGGCAAATATAAAGCAGATAGTGAATATTATACCATCTCCCAGTTATATTCTTATAAATTATAAAAAGCCAGAATTTAATTTTTCGGATGCACAAAAAAGAAACAAGGGTTAAATTAAAAAGAAATCGTTTTTTTATTACATGTCTAGCAGCCCGCCTGCGGATTCGCATGCCTGATTTATACGATCTTATTTACTTAATATTATTGTATATTAAGTAAATAAGATCGTATAAATCAGGCATGTCAGGCATATTTACTTAATATTATGTATTTAGGCAAAATTGATCAACAACAACAGAGAAAAAATTGAAATGAAGAAAATGGTATTGGCCAATCGTAGAATCACCGTTAGAGAAGTTGCCGAGGACCTACACGTATCGATCGTGCTATCCGATTTTTACCAATGACTTGGGCATGAGACGAGTCGCTGCGATAACGCTCCTGCTCACACATCGTTGCTTGTGCACGACGGTCGAAAAAGCCAAAAACAATACACTATTTTTAATATTTTTAAAGTGTTATTCCACACTTAGGAAAGAAAAATACTTGTTTAGAAAACGTATAAAAAATTGAACGTAGCGGGACTCGAACCCGCTTCTCTTGGAAACCGACCAGGCACTCTGACCACTAAGTTATACGTTCTATAGGCAGGCAGAGGGTAGGGCATAGATAGATAGGGGCCTAGTGTTAATACACTCCGTTACCCACATTTTTTTACTTCCTAATACTTTTAATTCTTGTAGTTAGGATAAATCTAGTTAGCTACATTTTTTATATTAAAATATAAAGAATGAATTAATTCCTTAACTACAGTTCCAGAGTTTTGGCATCAACCCGGCCCGTGAGACCGGCGTTACCAATTACGTAAGTACATTATCCAAAGTTGAATTTGGATTTTCCTTTTTTAAATTTGTAAATTTAACAAAAGTACGCGTTTCTTTTATTGTTATTTTACTATATAGGGGAAAGGGGGGCACATTCGAACGATTTTTAAACTTTCTGTCATATCTAAAAATTCTACAGTTTTTAACTTCTTTACTATTTTACAATGCTTAGTCCAACTATTGTGCCACAAAATCGTAGCATCATATGTAGAAAAATATATAAGTTAAAGGTGTAATATCAACTTTAGTAGCAGTAGTCAAATGTCCAAAGCTGCCTCCCTTCCGGGGTAGCTTTGAACATATATGGGGCAGTTTTGAACTATCATCGAATTCAATAAAATTAAAAGGCTTATCAAACTTTTAAGTAATTTTATTAATAAACTTAACATTAGAAACGAATTCTGGAAGCATTATGTGTTGAGTGGCAGAACTCAACGCCGCACTTAGCTTCGACACCAGAGCGAAGAAATGGAAATATAAATTTAAGTAAATATTTCATCTTCTCGAGTGGGGACCGAACCCACAACCAGTCGGTTTTACAGTCACACCTCGTGCCGCTGCGCCATGACTGACCTCAAGTCTAGTCTACGTAAGACTTTTGGAAAACTAACGTAGCAGTTGTCCTCTTTCTCAGAAAAGAAAAAAATATACAAGCTACTTTTTTACTATTCACAGATGATGGATGAAACATTCGCTAAAACGAAGTCTCCAATATTTATTAAGTTGTAGTCTAATTCCATTTCGTAGTCTTCATACGCACGGGTCAGTATCTTCATTCTCTTCACAGTAAATTGTCACTTCCTCTTCTGATTCCAAATGCATTTTTGAGTCACTTTCTTGTGAAGAGAAGTTCAGTATAGTTTTGTTTTTCTTTCGCGGTATTTTTTTACATATAAAAATATTCAAAACTGCCCCCTTTATTTTGTTCAAAGCTGCCTCAGTGGTATTTGAAAATTTCCAAACGTTTTTTTTTCCAGTAAAAGTTAAAAAATTGTAGTAATCTCTAGATTATTGCATGATATATGAAACATTCCAACTAAAAGAGGAAAAAATAAAACCCTATATACCTTGAATTGGATCCCTGCGATCCTTACGCGTTTATTTAAAAATGCATAAAATTTTACTCAAAATCAAACACTCCTCGTAACTCAACAACTGGCTCTCATATATCAGCGGTGACAAGTGACACGTGTGCAGGTTAGTGCTGCCACTACTCAAAAAAAATCTAGCAAAATTTCTTTTTAAAATAGCTCTGTTAACACATATTTTCAAAGGTGCCCCTGTACAAAGCTACCCCCCTCTCCCCTATACTAATAATAAATCAGCTTTTTTATAAAAAAAATAATATTTTTTTATATTATGATGTCTTACAAAAACGGACATCGTCGGCTTGAAGAACTTCACGAGATGCCATATTTTTGGTATAAATTTGTTACATATATCGTCGAATAGCTAGGAGTCATAAGAATAATAAATATATTGTATAATATTAATAAGCGAGTGGTGATTTGCCAAATACTTATGTTTTATTGCTACATATACATGTAAAACTAAAACGAAATTATCTATACTTTACCTAGCTAATTAGTTATTAGCAAAATCTTAAGTCTACAATCCCGGTCTGTGAGACCGGCGTCACCAATGCTGTTAATCAAATTAACTTCACCAATGGCGGGTTAAAGTGAGAATGTAAAACAAATAGATTAGACGACAGATAAGATAATCATTTATAAACAGTTTAATCGTAAATAAAATACGAATTGGTAGGTTAATAAGAGCTTATTTTATTGAAATTTGTAAATCAAATTGTCTGTTTCCACGATAACGTTGATTTCAAATACGCTGTGTTTTACGGTATCTTTAAAATTGAATAGGCCCATTTACTTATTTTATAAGGACCAACTAAAATATTTACTGTATTGAAATACGTTATTAAAAAATCATTTATCTTACTGTTAAAATTTTGATAAAATTATCCTTTGATGTTATAATAATTTTACTTTGAAATAATTTTGTTTGATTAGGATCTCTCTGAGAGCTGTTACGGTGTGAATAAAGAAAACAAAAGAAGTAGTACTTATAGTAATATAATTAATTTATAAATAATTGATGCTATTTTTTAAATTTGGTATTTCGTGTGCATTGTTAATTTACCAACTCAGAGACACATAATTTAATCTATTTTTTTCTGCGCAAAATCCAATGTCATGTTTTGTAATTTTTTGATAAATAAAAATTACGAAAAAATAATTAAATCAAAACATATATTTATTTGCATAATTCTTATATTAACATTTTCGCATTTTACAACGAACATTATTTAATTAATTCTATACCAAAGTAACATTTAATTGAAGAAGAAATTCGAGAGGAAATGAATTCATGAAAGTCAAATATAAATTCCCTAAAAGAGAAGATTCTGGGCAGTGGGAATAAAATTCTACCAGACACCCATCACGTCCAGTTAGACTCCTTCTAATTGCACCATAACACGATTTGTCTGAACTTGTAACTTTCAAACATTCGTTTTTCTTAAGTAAAAAATGTAAATTTGCACTTAAATGTTACATTAAACTTACTTAATTTAAAGTAGCGTTAAAATTATAGCTGGGATAATATAAAACGTATTTATAAAATTTTCTATAAATATTTGTTCTATATGTATGTAGTCAGCATTGCAAATACTATGAAATAGCTCACAGATGTTTAAATAAAAATTGTCAAATGAAATAAAAATAAAAGAATGTACCTCTTTTGTTTTAAATAATAAATATTAGCTACAATAAACTAACTTAAACTTAACAAAAGTTATATAAAAAAAAAAATTAAATTAGCTTCACGCTGTATCCCGCACACAGCAGGGTAGGCAGAGGGAACCTAGTGTTATGACACTCCGTTCCCCACTTTCTGCCGAATTCTGGAGGCATTGCGTGTTGAGTGGCAGAACTCAACGCCGCGCTTAACCTCGACACCAGAGCGAAGAAATGGAAATATAAATTTAAGTAAATATTTCATCTCCTCGAGTGGGAATCGAACCCACAACCAGTCGATTTTGCAGTCACACCTCGTGCCGCTGCGCCACGACCGGCCTCACAAAAGTTATATACTCCTAAAAATTCGAAAAATTTCGCACTATATTTCATATTATATCTAAGAAATGGCTTACAATAGTGATTACGTAATGATGTAACATAGAGTAGGACAGAAATCTAGCTTAGTTATCTCAAAAGGGGCTATTACTGTACGGAGTGAGGTCAAAGTCAATGACTCTAGAGGCTAGACCACTGTGTGAAGGATCGTCTATTGTATTATTCATGATTTACTTATAACTGAATTGTTGTTCACTTTATTTGTAAAGCAAAAATTGTAAGAACAATATAATTAAAAAAAATATATTAATAAGGCACGTGGCGGACGAAAAGTAACAAAAAAAAATTTTTTGAACCTTTTTTGAAGTGTTATACGTATATATATATACGTATAAAAACGTACGTACGTACGTACGTGCGGCGTTGAGTTCTGCCCCTCAGCACGCAATGCCTCCAGAATTCGGCAGAAAGTGGGGAACGGAGTGTCTTAACACTAGGTTCCCTCTGCCTACCCTGCTGTGTGCGGGATACAGCGTGAAGCTAATAAAAAAAAAAAAAAATAAAAATAAAAATTTGAACGTAGCGGGACTCGAACCCGCGCCTCCTGGAAACCGACCAGGTCGGTATAAATAAACAAAAAAATGTTCGTAATATATAACTATAACTAACTTCACGCTTTATGCCTAGCGGGGTAGTCAGAGTGAACGGGGCGCCAAACACTGTAGAGAACATACCTCTTTTGCCTCGTCCACTGTCATGAACCTCTTCATATATGCCCTCCGGTCTCTCCCTACCTCTCTTACCGCACACTTTTCCATCATAAACCTTTTTTGCCATTCTTTCATCATTCATTCGTTCGACGTGCCCAAACCAGCTGAGCACGTTCTCCTTCATTCTCACCGTGACGTCTTCGCTAGTACCTGCCATTCTGTGTACCTCTTCATTGCGGATTCGATCAGCTAAGCTGATTCCGCATATCCTACGAAGAGATCGCATCTCCACAGCTTTCATCTTTCTTCCATTCTTCTTCTGTAACCCACGTTTCGCTGCCGTATAACAGAGTCGGTACCAAAACTGCATTGTGTACGGCCAAACGCGAAGCTGTGCTGACGTTTCGCCGTCTCATCAATGCAGCTAAGGCTCGTTAACCTTGTTACCGGCAGCAATACGCCTTTCCACATCCATTTCGTTTATCCTAGCTCTACTGAACATACTTCCCAAGTATACTACTTCATTCACTTGTTCTAATATCTTACCATTTACACTGATCTTACATTACGTCCTTTCTACATCTCTTTCAAAAATCTGAACCTTTGTCTTATTCGGATTGAGGCTTAGACCTTTACATTCACACCCTTCTTTCAGAATGGTGACCAATGCCTGCAACTCACATTCTGATGATGCAATAAGCACTGCATCATCTGCGTACAGCAGGCAATTCTCATTCACCTACTTTCAATCCTATATCACTTTGTTTCACTCCTTGGAGACAGCTATTCAAATACAAATTGAACAACCAAGCTGACATGGCGCAACCTTGTTTAACACCCAATCGGATGTCAAACCAGGGCGACATGCCAGCTCCTACTCGTAAGCAGGCTGAGTGACCTCTATAAAGAGACTTTACAGCCTGCAGCAAGGATCCGCTCACATTGTACCGGGGTAGTATCTCTCATAATTTCGCTCTTACAACTCTGTCAAACGCCTTTTCCAAATCCACAAAAGCACAGAAAACTTTTTGGTTAACGGCCAAAAATTTCATTCACTCCGTTACTAGAACAAAGTAACTGAAGATATTAAATGTCCTCGAGTGGGAATCGAACTCAAAACCTGGCGCGTTTACTTGTACCCCTGCACCATGATCGGCCTCTTCTAAAACACTTCTTAATAATATAATATCTAATAATAGTAACATTGGAAACTAGAAACATATTTCTAGTACATATTAAGTTACTAGTTAACTATAAACATATTAAGTTCATAAATTTAATTAACATAACGTATTTCATTAACGAATAGCCTAAAGGTGCCTGTGGAGTTATTTGTCACATAAATTATGTTTTTATTGCAAACAGTAAGGCCTTAAATAAATAATTAGATCTTGTAACTTAAGAAAATAACATGAGAACAATCTGAGGCGCAACTATAACTAATGGAGTGGTACTCCTGTGTCACGACTGGCATCATTAGTAATGTTTATAAAAAAATATAAAATTTCTAATATTTATTAGTTACTCATTTGAGTCTCAAATCAATGCTAATCGGGTAAGGTAAAAAAGTAAGTAAAACGAATGACAGTTTAAATGAGCCCAATATGGATATAATACCTGTGCATGCGGGCCCTCCGATATGGATAATAAAAACGGCATTAGCCTTATTCGTACCTTTTAATCGTCGATTAAAATCACTATTGCAGCAGTAAAAAATTGTAACACTCCTATATTATATTTTTCCTTGAAAGACTGTAAGTTATATATATTGAGGATATTTTTTTTATTACAACGATATTTTCTGAGGCCGTCGTGGCGCAGAGGCAAGGGTGTGGTTGATATCCGACGGTTGTAAGTTCTATTCCTACTCGGAAAATGTATTATTATATATTAAAATTTTCATTTCAACGCTCTGGCAAAACCCGACGTTGAATTTCGCCATTCAACATTCAATTCCCCCAAAAATTCTGCGAAAAGTGGGGGGCGGAGTGTCTTAATATTTGGTTCCTTTTGCCTACCATGCTATGCGTGAGATACAGCGTGAAGCTGATTAGATTAATGCTTGCAACTTACAACTAAACAGATAATTAAAGAGTAGGTACAAGGTAAATTGTATTCGGTGTATTTAAACATATTTTTATTTTTTACTGGTTACCAAACCATTAGTGGTTACCAAAAAACCCGGTTACTGGTTACCAAAAAAAACAATGCAACTTAACCTGAACCGGTTATTGGTTACCAAAAAAAACAACGCAACTTAACATTTAGTGTATTAAAATCATGTTTTTTTATATGCAATGAAAATATGCTACTTCCATAAGATGTCAACTATCCATATCAATAAATCATTTAGTAACATAGTTTAATAGGCCAGTCGTGGCGCAGGGGCACAAAGTGTGAGTGTAAATCAACTGGTTGTGGGTTGATTCCCTACTCGAGGAAATGAAATATTTATTTATATTTATATTTTATTTTGTTTGTTGGTGTCAAAGCAAAGCGCGGCGTTGAGTTCCGCCACTCAACACGCAATCCACACCGCACTCCAGAATTCGGCGGAAAGTTAAGCGGTGTGTCTTGACACTAAGTTCTCTCTACCTACCCTGAAGTGGGTGGGATATGGCGTGAAGCTGATTTAATTTTAATTTGATTTTTAAAAGATTATAATTATTAATGCTTGTCCGTAAAGTTAATAAGATTTAAATGCTGAGAGATTAGTCCTTAATCCTGACGTCTACTAAGTGCTTTAGACTATCAAACAAATTAAAATTTAAATATTGAAATAGCTAAAGAAATCTGCTTTAATTTGTAATTACAAATTAATTAACTATATAATTAAATACATTTTTTTAATGCTGGTATTTTTATTATTTATCTTATCCTTATTTTTATGGTTCCGTACCTTAAAAATTAAAAACGGAATCTTTATAGGATCACTTTATTGTCCGTTTGTCCATTTGTCAAGCTGAATCGAATATCAAATGTTCATGTCTATGGTTCTTAGAAGCACAAAAAAAAACAATCTTGTAAGTCAACGTAATCAAAAGATATGATATTTTTGTATCGATTTCGCATTTATGTATCGATTTTGCTGCATTTTGTATGAAATTCACCGCGTAATAAGTGTTTTTACAATAAAAAAAATATTTCGTGTACTGTATTATGTCTAATGTGACATTAAAGATTAAATGCAAACTTAAATTTAAAACAACCGGTTTTTCTTAATGACAATAATATTAATACTCAATTTGTTTAATTTTTTTCTTTTCAGGGTTAAAACAAAGTAATAATATAACCAAAACAAGTTTTAGTAAGTAAATGGTGAAAAAAAAACATAAAAATTACAAAAAAAGAACTCGAACGAAAGTTATAGTTTTTTGTGTAATCATTTTCGCAATAGCTTTGATTATTAGAGACCAATACCAATATATGATTTACAACCACACTGACCTCACTATACGTAATAGGTAAGTGGATATATAATAATATATTTTTGGTTATAACGAGTCACCAGAGTAATCGAATCGTGTAACAAAATATGTACATATTTAATATTTGTTATGGATATTTTTATATTACTTTAAAATATTTCTTTATAAGTAAAAGTTTTAAAAGTAAGAAAAATATATATTTTATTGATTCAGTATGGATTGAAGTTACTTGTTAAAAGTCAATTCTTTATTACAGATGTGTATAATAATAATTTAAAAGGACGTCTTCATTCTTAAATTAAATTAAGCAGGGTAGGCTAAGAGAATCTAGAAAACCAGTGTTAATACACCCCGTTCTCCAATAAGACATTCCCCACTTTGCCGAATTGATGAGGCATTGCATGTTGAGAAGCGAAACACTTTTGTTTTGTTACCAGAGCAAATTTAAATAATAAAATTTAAATAACGATTTATAGAGGGATTTGAAATTTTATGTTATGTATACGCATATTATTTAAACTTGTTTATTTTTTTATCTTTACAAATCTTCCGCGTTTGCGCTAACGCCGCATTTTATCTTTTTTTTTGCTTCACTCTGTATGTAGGTACGCTACCTAGCAGCGTAATTAGATGGTTAAAATACCTAATGTTAAGACATCCAATCTGTTTTCCTTCCCTTCCATTACCCATTTTCCAACGAGGTGGCATTGCGTGTTGAGTAGCTGTGCTCAACAGCGCGCTTTGCCGCATTACCGAGAAAATTTAAATATTTCACACCCCCTAATGGGCATCAAACCCACAAATGTCGCGTTTAAAGCCGCACACATGTGCACCGACGCCATGATAGTTATATTTTTTATCTTACCAGATTACCCAAACTTAACTTAGTTTATATGAAAATTTTAAATAAACAAAAACCACGCTTACCGTACCCTTTTCAACTAGGACACTGTGGTATCTATGTGGAATTTATTTCAGTTTAATATTGTCCACCTACCATCTAGGCTTTGTAGTTAGTTTGCAAACAATGGGTCTGTTTCAAATAAAAGCTTATGGACTTTATGGATGTATGACGTAGTATCTATTTATGTATCTACTTTTTAGTTTAAAGGTAGAAATATAACTATTTGTATTTGATCAAATGTACGAATAAACAAAAAAATATTGCCACAGCAATGTATCAATTAAACAAAACGTAACTTATAGCAAATATGTAATAATATAAAAAAGTATGAAAATGATGATAAGGCCAGTCGTGGTGCAGAGGCACAAAGTGTTACTGCAAAATCGACTAGTTGTGGGTTTGATCCCCACTCAAGGAGATGAAATATGCGCGGCGTTGAGTTCCGCCGCTCAACACGCAATACCCCCAGAATTCGGTGGAAAGCGGGGAACGAAGTGTCTTAACACTAGGCTCCCTCTACCTATCTTGCTGTGCGCTGAATACAGAATGAAGCAGATTTTATAAAAAATGATATTACTTATCTTAGATATTTTTAAAGTGTAAAGGTAAAGAATTTTTACGTAGTGGGTCGATCCCCATTTGAGGATTAACTATTTACTTAAACTAATATTTTCATTTTTTCACTATGCTGTCGATTCAAAGCGCGGCGTTGAATTTTACCACTCAACACGCAATGCCTTCAGAATTCGGCGGAGAGAGAGGAACGGAGTGTCTTAACACTAGGTTCCCTCTGCCTACTCTGCTGAGTGCGGGATACAGCGTGAAGCTGATTTTATTTATAAGTGGCAAACAAAGTCGTATTTATACGAGAAGTAATATTATCCAACGAAGCACAAATTCACGCATCATAAGCTTATATAGCTTTCAAAGGCAATAGCAAAAGTACTTCCTGTATATTGTTACCATATTTGGTCCAATCTGCCTTTACTTGCTTACTAACTATTTTGCTTTCTAAGTGTGTTCTAAGTGTGGGGGAAAATTCAACACAAGTACTTAAATATTATAACTACTTTAAGCTACAAATTATATTTACTATATATATATATATATATATATATATATATATATATATATATATATATATATATATATATATATATATATATATATATATATATATATATTTTCATTTTCATTCAAAATATTATTATAATAAGATAGAATTTACAGAAATTTCATTCTACACTGCTCTTATAAGGAGAACTTCGGTTATATTCCGCAAATGAAAACAGAGGACTAATTTATCTGACTTTCTTTTGAAAAAGGAGGAGGTTATCAATTTGACTACATTTTTTTTAAAATATTTATTACCTTAACTTTAACTAGGTGAACCGATTTTGATTGTTCTTTTTTGTTTCAAAGCTAGTGCTTCTGGGTGGTCCTATTTTAGTTTGGTTTATTTATGACTATGGTATTCATGAGAAAATCACATAAGTCTTAAATTTTCATTCCAACCGATTTCGATGAGTAATATATTGGAAATATTTTTTTTATTGGAAAGGATACACTTTTATGGTTGTTTGATGAAAGTTTGGTTAGGTTCTGTTTACGGTATCCAGTTGAAATTGAAGACATCGGTTTTATTTGTTAAAATTCACAATTAATCTTAACATATTCTATCTTTTTATATACATAATAACAAAATATAGAATCTACAATCTATAAATCTTTATTTATAGTATAGGAGGATTTTAACTTTAGATTCGCACATTCCATCTGCCTGCCCTACTATGGGGGATATAGCATGAAGCTTAGCAAAAATACAGTTAACTAAATATCCGGTGCGATAGTTAAAGTTTTAACAGAATATTTTCTACTTTAACGCAGTTTAAAATTACAAAAAAAAATCCATTATCAGTCGCATGAGCACGTCGGATTGAATATCATTTCTTCTCGAATAGAGATGAGCAGATTATACAATTTGAATCAATTTACGTAAATTACTAAGTTTATTTTTCTCTCGAAAATTTTTAGTATGACTACGTTTTCTATCATTTAATAGAATTTTTAGTAGATTTGTAGACAGTAATGTTATAATTCTTTAAAATTTAAAGAATTATAACATTACTGTCCAAAGTAGTGTCCAAAGTTTAAAAAATCATTTGAAAAGTAGCATTGTAAAAAAATCCTAAAAATGTGTTTTAGAACTCTAACTTCTAAAAAAATACTCACAATTAGTTTAATGTAGCCTCAAATGTTACAGAACGTTCTTAATATTTTACATACACTTTTTAAACACAACATTTTAAGGTTTTAAATCTGTGAAGAGAAAACAAGCCATGGTTTTTTGTTCCACAGATTATCTTGTAGTTCTAAACTGGCAAGTTTATTTTTACTGAAACTCGGTTTTAAGCTTTAACTATAGTTTTTTTTTAATTATAAATTTAAATCGACAGAAAAAATATGCGACAGTATTTTATTTCCTAACGTGCGTGCTTGTACATGTTTAAGTTGTTGTGTGAACTTTATAATATAAATAAAAAAAGACGTCGAGTTTCATCACTCAATACGTAATGTCTTAATATAAATTCGGGCGGAGAACATAGTGTCTAAATTACAGGTTTTCCTCTAGAAATGGTGAAGCTAAAAAAATATATCTAAAAATTATATTTTATATATTATTTATGCATTATTTATATTATTGTCCACATTACAATGACTACTGCTATTCAAAAACACTAGCTCTAAAATATATGATACATAAGCATGCCTTTTACATCGAACTTGTCTCTAAAAAATTAAATTAAATTTGCTTCACGCTGTATCCCGCACACAGCAGGGTAGGCAGAGGGAACCTAGTGTTAAGACACTCCGTTCCCCACTTTCTGCCGAATTCTGGAGGCATTGCGTGTTGAGTGGCAGAACTTAACGCCGCGCTTAACCTCGACACCAGAGCGAAGAAAATGGAAATATAAATTGAAGTAAATATTTTTTTATTTAAGTAAATATCTCGAGTGGGGATCGAACCCACAACCAGTCGGTTTTGCAGTCACACCTCGTGCCGCTGCGCCACGACCGGCCTCACTAATCAATTGTGTCTAATTGTGTTTAAACTTGTCTCTAATTGTGTTTTAATTGAATATTGATATTTATAAGCCAGTGTCTGCAAAACTTTCTAAAAGATATTTTCTGTTTCTCAAAGTTACAAACAATTAATTTAATTTTATAATGAAACTCTATTATGAAGCTTTATAAACGTTATGAATATAGGACATTTTATTTAAGAAATCGTTAAGGGCGCGTCGCTTTCAATTGATGTATTATCAAATGAAATAGACTCCATCGACAAAAGCTTTCTCACGAAGAACCATCCAAACTCGCCTACGTATCGAGAAAAAGGTAAAAGATTTTATCTGAAATGATGTATTTTGAATAAAATTTGTATGTAACATATATATTATATTTAGTATACATCAAACTAATGTGAATTACCTTAAATGTATCTACATAAAAATCACAAATTATGCATCTTTTTTCAAAAATGCATAAGAGTTTTAAGGAATCTTAAGTTATTGGCGTGATTTGTATGTAAGAAAAACACAAAAGTTTGAAACTCACGCTATTTACTTCAGTCATTCAAACTTCTGAACGTGGTTAAAATTTTAAAATATTTTTATATAAATGCATATATATATATATATTGTATAGACGGGAAACATTAATAATCGCTGCCATACAATTAATATAACTGAACTGACCTTCAATTAAATTTTAACTTGTTTGTGTTGTTGTAGGATTTTTTATTTGTTTTTCTCTATATTCCGCATGTAATTCCGCGGAAGACGTACTTTCTGAAAATTGGACAATTTACGAAACATTATTAACTTTGCGATTTGATTATTTATTTCCTCGGATGGGAATCGAATTCACAACAGTAGCAAAGCGCGGTATAGATTTGCGCCACTCAACACGCAATGCCTCCAACATTCCGTGGTTATTGGGGCACGGAGTGTATTAATAATAGGTTCTCTCTGCCTACTCTGCTGTGTACGGGATACAGCGTAAAGCTGATTTGATTTAATTTTGATTTTATATAAAATCTATATATTTAATCTAATAAATAATAAGAATGCCACAGTTTCATTGTTCACAAATAAATTTACCCAATACGTAAAATGTATGAAAACGAATATATTATATAGAACATTAAAATGTACGCACTTTGTAAGTGTTAAAAGCTTTTGATAGTTTACTTGTTTACACATTGGATTAATAACTTCTAATAATATATTATAGAATTATAGTGTCTTCTATCTAATCTTATATTATAGAATTATAGTGTCTTAACACTAGGTTCCCTCTGCCTACCCTACCGTGTGCGGAATACAGCGTGAAGATGAAAAAAAAATATAAATATTAAAGGGGAAGTTTAGATTTCATTGCTTAACCTTTAGCTTATGCTTTTAGAGTGACAAAGTTACAATACAGTGTTGCAATATTCAGTAATTAACAATTTAAAGTTCTGTGAAAAATAATTGAAAAAAAAAATATGTAAATTATATATTTTTTTAAATATATTTAATTAATAATACTTCACAAAGAAATGTATAAATTTAACTTGTCTTTTAAATATTTTTATTTATTGAAGTCACATATTTTTTTCAAAGCGATGAAAATACAATATTAAAATATTTTCTGAGCTGAATTTCGTTAAATTCGATAGAAGAGAAACCAAAATCAAATCAAAATCAGCTTCACGCTGTATCCCGCACATAGCAGGGTAGGCAGAGGGAACCTAGTGTTAAGACACTCCGTTCCCCACTTTCTGCCGAATTCTGGAGGCATTGCGTGTTGAGTGGCAGAACTCAACGCCGCGCTTAACCTCGACACCAGAGCGAAGAAATGGAAATATAAATTTAAGTAAATATTTCATCTCCTCGAGTGGGGATCGAACCCACAACCAGTCAGTTTTACAGTCACACCTCGTGCCGCTGCGCTACGACTGGCCAAGAAGAGAAACTAATTTTAGGCAATAAAGTTTATTAACTAGACATATTTTATTCTACAATAAATTTTTACAAAATCTTACAGGTACAATTCTGTTTTCATTTTATACAAAGCATTCGTCGTATTATTTTCAAGACGTATTGAAGTAGTAAAAGGTTTCACTTATATTGTGTTATAAAATACAAAGATATTTGCATTGCCACTTTAATTTCTGCCTCTGAAATTTATTATTTTATAAATTCAATAAAATAATAAATTTCAAGTCAGTTAATGAACTTCTACCCAGACATGGAAGAATATCATTTTTTTTTTTAGTTTCATGCTGTATCCTCGCACAAAGAAGGGTAATCAGAGGGAACCAGGTTCCCTCTGATTACCCTTCTTTGTCTTTGAGCCTAATGTCAAGACACTGCCACATTGCCTCACTTTCCGCCGAATTGTAGGTATTCATCATGTTCGCCGCGCTTTGCTTCGAGCAAGGCAAGCACAGAGCCAAATATATATTTGGCTCTAGTGCTTGCTATATATATAGAAAATATTGAAAGTGGGAATCGAATCCTCAAACATCAGGTTTACAATTTAACGCTTGTACTCCTGCTCCATAGCAGCCTCAAACCTAATATTGTGGTTTATTATAATACCTATATGAAATTATATGGTATTTTGGTTGTTTCCATTATCAGAGAAACTACAATGCACTACATTTTAACCAACATTTTCGTAATTAAATATCTCAACCTACAAACGAAGCTAATAATTTATGCAACAGAATGAGAATACATTTAGATCAACTGCTATAATAATTTTGCTAAAATCCAGTAAGATTATAGTTTAAATATTTAAAATAATTTTCAAATATTACTTATATATTAATTGTAATTAATTAATGAAATTATTATTAACTTGATTTTAATAATAATTTAATTAATTATATTTTGTTACAGATCCCGAACACGACTATCTTAATTTGACTACGTATGACAAAACATGGGGAGCGTAGGCAACAATACTACATTATACGACATTCAAATTCCTAATCCAGCGAGCTTACTCTACAAAGGGAATTTAACGGTGTCTTAACAAATGTGAATAGTTGGTCTATAGAGAAGTGTTTGGAAGCACATTTAATAAATAGTACATTGGGTGACGAGTCAACAAGCCATGTTTTTGTTATAAATGGTACTCAGGTTCTTTGCTTGGAACATGCACCTGTATTCATTAAAAATAATATATAATAATATATATGGAGGCCGGTCATGGCGCAGCGGCACGAGGTGTGACTGCAAAACCGACCGGTTGTGGGTTCGATCCCCACTCGAGGAGATGAAATATTTACTTAAATTTATATTTCCATTTTCTTCGCTCTGGTGTCGAGGTTAAGCGCGGCGTTGAGTTCTGCCACTCAACACGCAATGCCTCCAGAATTCGGCAGAAAGTGGGGAACGGAGTGTCTTAACACTAGGTTCCCTCTGCCTACCCTGCTGTGTGCGGGATACAGCGTGAAGCTAATTTATTTTTTTTTAATTTTTAATAATATATAATAATTAGAGCAATTAATACCTGCAATGACTTTTGTCGGAAACTTTAGTAAAAATGGTAAGCGTTCAGAGAGGAAAGTGCAGTCGAAGACGTGCAAGGCCATCGCTTTGCTGTCCAGCAACATATGGCCTAATATTTTAAGTCAATATTACAGACTTACTGGTTACAGTGATATGTATTTTGGGAGAAGCTGGTTAGTTATTCACAGTACAGGGGTAGCGGGATATATTGAATGCAAGATATTTAAATTGCTACAAATGTTTGCCTTATATCTTAGCACTTTTATATTGGTTTTTATTAGAGTCGATTTGTAGCTATATAGTGTAGCTGTGACATATCCAATGAAAAACATGGCTACGGCGACGAGGAAGAGGAGACTAGTGATTATTGCTTGGATTCTAAGTTTCATATTGAGTATACCTCAATTTTTGATAGATATGCGGGACTAAGTTAAAAAGCTATAATAAAAAAATAAAATACAAACATTATCCCGAATGAAACTTAAACTAATAACCATTGCATCTAACCAAACATAAATACACGATTACATAAATGTATATCTTAACATGATAGTATAGATTAATTTTATATTACAGGATATCCGGTGGTCGCCCCGCCTCGCTGATGCGCCGTGGTGATCACACTTCATCCGTACTGACCACAATAAGATCGTTAAAATCATCTTCTAAATATTCCAATAATCAAAACATAAGTTTGTTATTCCCGACTGCTAAGGAAGGGTTATGTTTTTCGCGCATATCTTGTATGTATGTAATATTCTTTATTACCTCATATCTCCAGAACCGCTGGACAGATTTACATAATTAAGGTATCGTTAGATTCGTATTAGCAGCCCAAGTATTCTTAGATAGGTGACGTTAAAAAAATCAATCATGGCAGCTGTGGGACGCCATTGGACTTAGTGAAAAAAAAATATTTTCGTTTCAAATACTACAATATGGGTATCAAATTCAAGAGCTTAATACGAGGATTTCAAAAAGGTATATCATGATTATCATTACCATAATGAATTCTAACAAAAAAGTGAAAAATAAAAAAATATTTATAAAAACAATAACCCCGACTGCATAAAACTAAAAAGAAAATAAACAAGCCGAATAGTTTATTAGAATTAACAGTCGGGACCTATAAGTAATTCTTCAATCAATAAAATCTTTACTAGGAACCCTGCATAATTTAAGGAGGTCCCGACTGTTAATCCTAATAAACTATTGGGGCTTGTTTATTTTCTTTTTAGTTTTATGCAGTCGGGGTTTTTGTTTTTATAAATATTTTTATATTTATAACCTATCATCGATATCTTATATCCTATCAGTAATATTGGACTTGAGAAAGGCTATATCGCTGAAGAAAAGTGTTAGTGATTAATAGAAGTAAGAAGTAAACTATGAAAAACTAACTTCAGTGATATAAACTAGTCATTAGTGCAAGTGTTTGAAAATAATTTTATTAAACAGGAATTGTAAGGAAGTTTTTTATTAATCACCCAAATATTACTTTAGTAGGTATAGAATTAATTTATGAAATAATTTATATGTCCCTTGTAAAATGTGAAAATTGTAATGTAATACTGCATATAAATATATTTTTACTTACATTTAATTGTTTTTTTTTTCATTAATAGTATTATTTCGAAACGGATTAAACTTATTTCATTATTAGATTTAAGTATAGCTGCATTTACGAATTGACACTGAACACGCTGTCTTTGATTTTTCTTCCACCTGTCCTTCTATTTGTCGGGGCAAGTAACTACTACTTATACAAATATGAAATAATCAAACAACAAAACAAATCAAGGTTCCCTCTGCCTACCCTGCTGTGTGCGATATACAGCGTGAAGCTGTTTTTTACCGTTTATTTCTTTCTGTCGGAAAGATAAATTGCTAGTTTTATATAATTTATTAGAAAATACCTAAGATATAATACTTAGTATCTGCTTGATCTTTGTCTATAAAATTTACTACCTATTACTACTTATTACCTAATAAACATAAAATGTTGTATTGATTTCTTTCAAAAAATGTTATATAGGCAATCTACTTTAGAAATAAATCCTTAATAATCTTTAATACCTAAATATTTCGCCTACGTTTTTATCAAATATATTTTCTTACATTTAGTAAAATAAGAGTTCAGCTCATTTAACAGGGTTATCTCTCAATTTGCTGAATTTACTTATTTGTTGACATATTAACATCAAAGTCATTATAGTGCTCTTTGCTCTTATTACTGTGTACATGTTCACAAATTTTCAATTTTCTTAATGCGAGTAGAAGCTTCAAACATTTAAATAAGGCTGGAAAATGTTGTATCATTTATTTATACAAACGTAGCAAAAATGCTCTTAATATTAGAACGCTGCCTTTACTCGCTTAAACGTATCTGTTATATTAAAGGCCAATTATTTATCATTTTTACTTAAATACTAGCCTATGTTTTATTCTGACATATAAGCTATGTTTCATTTAAATCTGATCGTTTTCATCGGTATTTTTGTGTGAAAGATTACCACACATTAACTCTCACAAACTTTCAAAATTATAATAGAGACTCAAACGCGGCTTCGCCCGCCTTACCCTATTTTTATATAATAGTCAAAGAATGTTTACATGACATGTTCAGTGCAAATATTATCGTTAGGTTTTAGATCCCATAGCGATCCATCTACATTTAAACAGACTATATCTCGCATACAGCAGGTTAAGCAGAGGGGAACCTAGTGTTAAGACACTCCGCTCCTCATTGAATTTTTCGTGGCTTTTGCCCTGGTGCCAGAGCGAAGAAAGAAAAATATAAAAAATAATAATTCATCCCCCCGAGTGGAGATGGAACCTACAACCGTCGCGTTACAGTCACACCCGTCTTCCCTTGCGCCATGATAGCCTCAACTTAAACAATCACAATAAGAAATACAGCACGAATAAAATTGATTTAATTAGTATTGTAATTTAAAATTATGTCCAAAATCGGATATGAAATCTTTGGTGTAATTTCTAAACCGCTTTAGAAAATACATAAAATTTACACTGACTATTTCTGCTGTTATTTTGAAGGTTACCTTACAACAACAATAATGCCTCATTTAGAAAATAAATCTAACAAGTCGCTACGCCCTTATAGCTACACATTTGTACCGCGGCTTGCACTACGATCGTTTACTATATCCCCCCGATACCTTCGCACGTCCCAATAGTAAACTAAGATCGTTTTGCTACGAACTCATTAGCTAAGTAAGATAACTTTTATAATTTTTTTTCCAGTTTCATGCGTGCTGAGTGGCGGAACTCAACGCCGCGCTTTGACACCAGAACGAAGAAATGGAAATATAAATTTTAATAAATATTTCATTTCCTCGAGTGGGGATCAAACCCACAACCAGTCACATTTACTTTGATATTATATTTTTTCATTTTTTTCTTTATTATTAATAAGCTATTTCTTTTAATATTAAGCTATTTTAAAGTAAAAAATAATAATTTTACTGCCATTTTTTCCATTGTTACGATATATTATTGTAATTTTCTAATAATAGTACGAAGTAGACACGACTGTTTCAGAACATCTCATTTCAGTGACAAGTACTACGTTTTCATATTAAGATGAAACATATTTCACCTCACGTGTGACACTGACACAACACGAATGTAGAATCTCAGGAAAATTGGACAACGTACAACTTCCTTCGTGTCTACTCCATATAACGTGACGTTGACGAAATGATTTGTGCTCAACTGGCAAGCTCAAAACGCCTTAATTAAAGAACCAAACCAAAATTGGACAATTTTTGGCTGAAATTTTAAAAGAAATCCAATATACGTTTTCTAGAGGCATCATCCAGTGCCAAGTATACTAGACATAGTGATAAAAATATTATTATTAATGAGTAAACACTTTATTTATTAGTTTCGGATATGGCTTTGTAAAAGAAAACATATAATCACATTAATATATTATATATTTTTTAAAGTTTAATATAATATTTCGTGAAGATGTATAAAATAATATGGTTTTTTTTATTTATTAATAATAATATTTATAAACGATAATTCTAAATAATTATCTTCGGAAATTTGTAAAAATCTCCCTACAGAGACTCTAAAAATATAAATAAATAAGTTGTATAAGAATTTCGACGTAGCTCGATGAGGAGGAGTTAATTTAGTTTAATTTGATTTAATTTATTATTATCGCTATTCCGGATCGTTTTCAGCGATGTTATCGCTGAAATATATACACGATACGCGTGTAAAATTATTTGTAATCAATAACCAACAACATTAACTGCTGCTTCAATAATAATTAATTTAATATATACTTAGAACATAATACATATAGGATTATAATATAGCAAATTGCTTGAATATTTATATTTCTATAGAATTATCAATTGGGGCTAATAAGGGGAAAGCTCAATATATACCTTTTACCGGACTAACTTTCTGCGGTTCAATGAAAAGCCCTCGTTTGCACGATTATGAAAGTTGCAAAATCAATAGGTACTTATGGTAATGTTTTAAAAAGTAATCTAAAAGACATTATTTTACTTTGAAAGTAATATAATGTTAAATTAGCTGAAAAACTAAAAAGGAAAAATGGGAAAACGCCCATTTTTGGACATCCCAACGTTGGATACTTTTTCTCGTCATATGTATAAATGAATAAAAACTGTAGCACGCAATGACTTGTCACCTATAGTAAACATTTTAATGCAGAGAATTTGTGAAGACGTCACTTAATATTAACATTCTATTCATAAAGAAATACTCAAGCTCAAGCTAAAGATAATTTTTTAATTAGTTACGTATTTGTTAGATCTCATGGGAAGACGTTGAACGTATATGATTTATGTGTTTTAAAGAAATATTGACTGTACCTGCAATATATATATACATCCCGCACACAGCAGGGTAGGCGGAGGGAACCTTGTGTTAAGAGGTTGTGTTGCGTGTTAAGTGGCAGAACTCAACGCCGCGCTTGTCCTCGACACCAGAGTGAAGAAATGGAAATATAAATTTAAGTAAATATTTCATCTCCTCGAGTGGGGATCGAACCCACAACCAGTCGGTTTTACAGTCACACTTTGTGCCGCTGCGCCACGACTGGCCCCAAAGTCGAAGCTACATAGCTTACATTATTCGAAATAAATATTTGAAATATTAGTTTCAAAATATATTGGAAATATTAGTTTAATGTCAAAAACCACTACTCGCGGCACAGTTACCTCGGGCAGTTAAATTGGATGATACACAACTTTACACACAATTTTTACGTTTGACCTCATGAGTGAAGGATTATGTTCAGGCAAAAGTAAGTAAATATAATATTTTTATCTCGAAAGACTATTTTATTTTGAAAACGATATGCTCTTCTTCTTCTTAAAGAACAGTTCTATATAGAAAATAAAATGTAACTACAATCTTATTTCGTTTGTAAAATGTAAAATATACCAAACGTACCAAAAGTTAAAGAATTAAAAGTTATTTTGTTCATGTTATTTTATCTGATCTCCTTTTTTTAACTAAAAAATTTGTAAACAATGACAGGTGTAGAAATTTTAATGTAAAAGTGTAATATCATATTCCTCTATCTTTTTTTATCTTTTTTATCTGCCAAAGGTAAAGAACGCATAGTCTAATTGCTACTTAATAGAATATACTTACGTGATCAAATACAAAGGTTTTTTTATTATAAATTGCTATTAGTATTAATGCAGCTTATGCAATTTTATTTCGTCTAGAAACATAGTTATATGTTTTATTTTTTATATATAAATAAATGAAAATAAAAAATATATATATTTTAATATTTTTAACATATTTATTATATGTACATACATTTTGCATGATTAACTTATCCCTCCTACTTACTTATATGTACTTTATTTACTTATATGTTATATATTTGGTGTATTTATATATTCTTATAATTTATAGATGTATTTCATATATATTTCACTCACAATTTACATTCATCTAAAGCTCATTGTTTTAATTCTCAAATCCAATAATAAGATCCGTACAGCAATCATTGGTTATCTCCGCACAGGGCATCCTAGTGAGATATCCAAGGCTCAAATTCCCGACATTCAAGCGATTTTCTTGTTAAAAAAAAAAAAAAAACACTGTAATTTTTTATTCTCCTCTAGTTGAATGTCTTAATGTAACACTTTATTGGCTTTGTAAATAAAATAATTAATAAATAAAAAAATAAACAATTTTTTGTAGAAATAACTTACTTACCGTCAAAGATTTATATTTGTTTTGAAGATAATAAATCTTTTTTTTTCAATTTATTACCATTTAAAAATTAATAAAAGAACAACAATACATATAACATCTAAAAAACCAAAAAGGTTTATAATGATGTTAAATAATGTTCTTAAATTACACAATTCTATTTTGCAATAAAGTTAAATAATAAATAATATTTCACAGTAAATTTATAAAAAAGTTAATAAGTTAAGTTAATTTGTAACCCTTTTTTTATTTCTTTTATTCCCTCACTATATTACGGAACAGAAAGGTAGAAACAGGAAAGGAAAAACGAAATTGAACATTAAATTTCTTGTAAAAGATTAAGAAAGTTAAGATGGCTTATATACTACTTGGAATTGGTAA
Source organism: Heliconius himera (assembly GCA_021202915.1). Classification (NCBI taxonomy): domain Eukaryota; kingdom Metazoa; phylum Arthropoda; class Insecta; order Lepidoptera; family Nymphalidae; genus Heliconius; species Heliconius himera. Next base: position 159,336 of record JAJHJA010000442.1, read on the forward strand.
GTAATTATTAATATAAATCAGATAATAAGAGCTTGATCCGACACACCGAGTATAAGGCACGTATTCACAAATAAGACTGGTAAATCGTATAAATTGTGCTTAGTGTTAGTTTGTAATAGTAAAATTTATTTCAAATATTAACAAATCGAAAAATAGAATCTTTTACTTGCATAGTAGGGTAGACAGAGGTAATCTAGTATCAAGACCATTTTCTTCTTTTATTTTCTATACTTTTCACCCGAATTTAAGATGAGATACAAATAAATATTCACGCTCGAAGCGCCATAAATGAAGAACTGAACTGAAGATAAATATTTATGTAGAAAATTATTTACTTAAGAAAGTTATCCTGAGTGTAAAACAACACTTTAAAAATGTTTAAGAGATTACGATTGGGTACTCTACGCCGTATTTTATACAAAATGAAACTTAAATATGGTTCCTCTATTTGAAGATCGGACCCGAAATCACAACTACTAAGTATTTTAACTGGTAATTTTTAAGCATTAAAAAACATTACTTACTTAGTGCTCTGTACCGTTTCTACCTATTGATTTTAACTTTCTTAATTAAAACACTAAGTTCGAATAGTAGAACATGCAAGAAGTGACTAAATTTTAAATGATGACGTTAGCCAATTTTTGCTCGTACGAGTTTGTCTTGGATGTTTTATGTTGTTAAAGAGTTATTGAAAGTTTATATTAAATTGAATCAAAAATGAAAAGTTTTAAACTTATTGAATTGTAGTTTTGCTGTAACTATGAATATCGTTATTCCTTGAGTAAGTAAAATATTTTCAATTTTATTAATAAAATTATATGAGGATAGGTTATTTTAAAGTTAGTATAATTTTATGGCCGTCGAGACGTAGTGTCATAAGCGTGTCATAAACGCGGCGGTTGTGGCTCCAATCTCCACTCGGATGAGTTAATTATTTCATATTTACATATTGTCTCGTTGGTAACAAGGCAAAACGTGGCACTGAGTGAGAAAGAAGAAGAAATTTTATTAATACAAAAAGGCGGTATGCGTAAATTTCATTTTTTTATTACACTATTGTGGACGTAGGGTCTGTAAGGCTTAGGGCCTTGTATTTATTGGTTATTCTCCGACTGCGCTTTTCAAGGAAAGAATACAATTTATATATATGTATTTACTTATTGTACATGAATAGGCTTAACCTTTAACTGGTATCGTAAATTTGGCAAATGTAATTGGTATTATGGGGGCTGTGCAGCCCCCAAGTGTTTTTTGCTTTTAGCTTTTAGCAAATTTTTACTACATAATTATGTACTTGATTAAATACTCATAAATGGTAAATAATAGGCTCGATTAATGAAATCAATTTTTTTAATTAATATTCTTACTTAATAATTACAAGAGATCACAAAATAGTAAAAACTTTTTTGTAATATTTTTTTATACTAATAATATCTATGAAACTTATTGTTTGGAAGGACTTTAGGAGAACTATTTCTTCTATTGTTTTATCACTTACAGGCCGCGACATCTTGATGGAATGGTTGTAAAAAAAGAAACAAATAAAAATTATAATGTTAATAACCTATCGTAACTGGTATCGTGGGGTCCGCGACCCTCAACTTGCGCATACCTGGGTGAGTGATGCAGCGCTCAACATCCGGCATCCGGCGCAAATAACAAGGTAATGATAATACTTAAAATAGCGGCTACGCACGATGCTTAGCTTGTTAGAAAATATAAAATAACATGTGTGGGGGCCGCGCGGTCCCCACCATTCCAGTTAAGAGTAACGAAAACAAAAAAAATATAGGTATTTCATAAGAAAAAAATATTACAAACTTATATTTGTAGTTTATTAATAAACAGTAGCGTTTGGCGCTCCGTTCTCTCTGACTATCCCGTTAGGGATAAAAAGTGAAGCTAGTAGTGGTAGTAGTAGTGGTAGTGGTAGCGGTAGCGGCAGCGGCAGCGGCAGCGGTAGTGGTAGTGGTAATAATATTCTTTATTGCATTCAACATAAAAAAAGAACATTTAACAGAAAAAAAAAGTTAGCCTCGGTGGACTTATCTCTTTAAGAGATTTCTTCCAGCCAACCTGTGGAAGTGGGTGAAAGTATATAGCGAGAAGACAAATATGCAATTTGAAAAAAGAGCGAATGTGATTCAAAAATTTTATAAAATAAAAAAAAAATACAACAATTATTATGAATACTTTAAATATATACACGCAAATAAATAAATACATAAAATTATACACATATATATAGGGGAGAGGGGGGCAGCTTAGAACAGGGGCACCTTTGAAAATATGTGTTAACAGAGCTATTTTAAAAAGAAATTTTGGTAGATTTTTTTTGAGTAGTGACAGCACTAATCTGCACACGTGTCACTTGTCACCGCTGATATATGAGAGCCAGTTGTTGAGTTACGAAGAGTGTTTGATTTTGAGTAAAATTTTATACATTTTTAAATAAACGCGTAAGGATCGCAGGGATCCAATTCAAGGTATATGGTTTTATTTTTTCCATTTTTAGTTAGAATGTTTCATATATCATGCAATAAACTAGAGATTACTACAATTTTTAAACTTTTACTTGAAAAAAAACGTTTGTAATTTTTCAATTACCCCTGAGGCAGCTTTAAACAAAATCAAGGGGGCAGTTTGAATATTATTATAAAAAACAAAGGCTAGCCGTGATGCAGCGGCACGAAGTGTGACTGTAAAACCGACTGATTGTGGGTTCGATCCCCACTCGAGCAGATTAAATATTTACTTAAATTTATTTTTAAATTTCTTCGCTCTGGTGTCGAGGCTAAGCGCTGTGTTGTGTTCTGTCACTCAACACGCAATGCCTCCAAAATTCGGCGGAAAGTGGGGAACGGAGTGTCTTAACACTAGGTTCCCTCTGCCTACCGTGCTGTGTGCGGCATAAAGCGTGAACCTGATTTTTATTTCTTACGTAGACTACTTCTCCTAATTTCAGTTGCTGGTTACGTCACGTACTACATCTATGTTTTCCTTTAAATTTAATTTTTCTAAGTTCAAATTAGGGTAGTAACCTGTTTATTTAAAAAAATATTTTGTTTTATTTTCATAATGTTAGATTAATTCTATGATTGATCCCATAATGTTAATTACTTCTACGAAGCTAAAGCTACTTTTTTGTTTTTTTTTAAGTTTTTTAAAGTCTATTAATATTGAGGCCGGTCGTGATGCAGCGGCACGAAGTGTGACTGTAAAACCGACTGATTGTGGGTTCGATCCCCATTCGAGCAGATTAAATATTTGCATTGCTCTGGTGTCGAGGCTAAGCGCTGTGTTGTGTTCTGTCACTCAACACGCAATGCCTCCAAAATTCGGCGGAAAGTGGGGAACGGAGTGTCTTAACACTAGGTTCCCTCTGCCTACCGTGCTGTGTGCGGCATAAAGCGTGAACCTGATTTTTTTTTCTTACGTAGACTACTGCTCCCAATTTCAGTTGCTGATTACGTCACGTAGTACATCCATGTTTTCCTTTAAATTTAATTTTTCTAAGTTTAAATTAGGGTAGTAAGCTGTTTATTTAAAAATATTTTGTTTCATAGGTTTTCAGCGGCACGAGGTGTGACTGTAAAACCGACTGGTTGTGGGTGGGTTCGATCCCCACTCGAGGAGATGAAATATATACTTAAATTTATATTTCCATTTCTTCGCTCTGGTGTCGAGGTTAAGCGCGGTGTTAAGTTCTGCCACTCAACACGCAATGCTTCCAGAATTTGGCAGAAAGTGGGAAACGGAGTGTCTTAACACTAAGTTCCCTCTGCCTACCCTGCTGTGTGCGGGGTACAGCGTGAAGCTGATTTGATTTATTTTTTTATTTTGTTTCATTTTCATAATATTAGATTTATTCTATGATTGATCCCATAATGGTAATTACTTCTACGAAGCCAAAGTTTTTAGTTTGTTCGTTTTTGGAAGTCTATTAATGATATTAAAGTTATTTAACACTAGTATTAGTGCAATCGCAATATTAAACCAGGTATATTATTTTAGTTGTTAGTTGGTAGTGGTAGTGGTAGTGGTAATGGTAGTGGTAGTAGTCTTTTTATGCGATAATTTGACTCCAAGTTTGGACACCTTGTGTAGTTGCGCCAACCTGCAAACAGACCACTTATTCTAGCAACGACTAGATAGTGGTCTGTTCCCAGCTCAGAACCTAAACACTCGCGTGTCTATAACTTGGCTTCGAATACGCCGATCCACTAGGAATAAATCTATCATACTTTCCCCTTCCGCTCGCTCCAATACATGTGAATTTGTTTGTGGTCAAACATCGTGTTTGCCACAAATAAATTCCTTTCCTTGCAAATTTCCAATATAAGCTTTCCAGCCTTATTTATACTCTTGTCACCATAGTGACCAGGCACTTCCTCGTAACCGCTTCACGCAATTCCGACCCATCCGTTCAAATCGCCACATATTATTATGTCGGCCTAGAAAGCCCGGCCCGACTGCTCGGCAAATCAGTAGTGTTATTGCCCTTCCGCTTGGTCTCAGTCACACCTTAACATAACAAAAAATAATAAAAAAAATACAAAACGCGTCCTCGTACCGCATCATTCATATTCAAATAGTTTATAATTTTTTCTCGCAAGGTGGGCAAAAGTATGCAAAGTATATAAATTTTATCCACATCTCTAACGTGATAAAAATATGAAACACGATAAAGTTATTTTTAGGTACTATATGCTGGTTTATTTCATCAGATACAATATGCAGAGTGCGTTGTTTCAGCCTATTTATAAATACATAGTCATCGTTGTAAACAAATAAACCCTAAAATTTAATGCATCCACAAGGATATATTTAGTTGCTGTAGACCATTGTATTTGCAGAGGTATATAATATAATCATGTATTAACATTTGATATTCTATTATTTCGTTGCTTTATTGAAAATATATTTTTTCAAGAAAGTAGTAGAATTTAAATAAATTATCAAAATTACGTATATATTTGTAAGATTTCGTCACATTAATTATTAATACATGTAAAACACTGCTCTTTTTTATTTTTTAACTTAAACAATTAAAAATATTTCATATTACAAAATTTGTTTTATTTACTTTAATCTTAAGCGCGGCGTTGAGTTCTGCCAGTCAACACGCAATGCCTTCAGAATTCGGCAGAAAGTGGGGAACGGAGTGTCTTAACTCTAGGTTCCCTCAGCCTACCCTGCTGTGTGCGGTATACAGCGTGAAGCTGATTTACTTTAATTTTATAAATTATAATACAAAACGTACGTAAAGTAAGTATCATAATAATGTGATATATTATGATGGATGTCAATGCTTATAAAAAACAAAAGAAGAAAGAAATATTTATTTTCGAAATATTAGAAATATATATTTCACAGAGAACTGCATTTTTTTTTGTGTTTTTAAAGCTCTAACCATTTAATTAATAAAATTTGAATCAAAATCGTGTCACGCATAGTAGTCAAAATCCTGTAATGCGACGGCTGTATGTGTGATCCTCACTTACGGCAATTAATTATTAATTTATAATATTGTTATTTCTTCGGTTTGGTATCAAGCTAAAAGTCCGGCCTTGAGCTCCGGGGCAACATTTGGTATTGAAGCTAGTTTAAGTATCAGGACTCTGACTAAACTAAGCCTGAATTTCAGAAAAAAGCTCGAGACCTTTAATTTTTGTACAGAAAAAGAGAAGTGGAACTCAACGCCGCGCTTTTGCCTTAGCGAAAAAGTGAAAACATTAATAAATAATAATCTATTTCCCCGAGTGGAAATCGAGCCCACGACAGTTATGAGACAAAAACTATTTGTTATTTATAATAATATATTATACGCGCGGCGTAGCGATTGTAATGTTGCTAAAAAGTGTATACAAAATAAGTACCAAAAATTAATTAAATCTTCACCACTGTAGCGTATTTTAATATGATTCATATGACGTTATTGTCACCACGCTTGCTTAATTTGAATATTAAAACGAAACAACCCTTAAATATGCGCAATCTAAGTTTCTTTATTGCTTTTATTTGTGGTTAACGCTTGTACTTCAAACAATCAGCTTCACGCTGTATCCCGCATATAGCAGAGTAGGCAGAGGGAACCTAGTCTTCCCCACTTTCTGCGGAATTCTGGAGGCATGGCGTGTTGAGTGGCGGAACTCAACGCCGCGCTTTGCCTCAACGTTACAGTGAATAAATATTTTTTTTATTTCATTTCCTCGAGTGGTAATCGAACCCACAACCAGTCGATCACAGTCACACTTTGTGCCTCTACGCCACGATTGCCTCATTTAATTAATTTTAACATAAATAATGTGACTAAATAACAAAGTTATTATTCTCAATAATTTGTCACTAACGGCCCTTAACTCTTATTTGACATTTTCCCCGCTTCCTTAATATTCAATGTTTGTGTTTAGTCCTCTATGTAATTATATTAGATATAACAATATTAAGCTATAAAAAACATATTTGTAAAATATCATTTATTACTAATACATTTTCATGTATATATTGTAATTATGTATATTTTTTATTTTATAGGTGAAGGCAGTATTTTAACTGGACGTCTTTTTGGCATACATTCTTTTATTGTGAAATATAGTCTCTTTTTTCCCGTAAAATTTCATTCGTGTGTTCTCCATACAACGTGACATTGGCGAAGTGATTAGTGCTTAACTGGCTCGCTCGAAGAGCCATAAATTAAGGACTGAACTGAACTCATTTGACATATATGTTTTTGATGAGATGTGTTTATACACAATACAACAATTAATAAGTTCTTTGATTTTCACAATTATTACACATTTTAAATGAAACTATTTTAACCGGATTAATCGCGTATATTTTGTACTTTTATATATTTTTGGAAACCCGACGTTTCGAACACTTTGCAGTAGTCCGTGGTCACGGGTAGACTGAGGTGGCATTCGTCTGTCAGTTGACATAATTATTATATCAAACTACCGCCAACGATTTCTTAATTGCCTCGCGTACTGCCCTGGATTTCTGCAGAATGAGCTGATAGTAGACTTGCTCTCTGGTATGGTGGGTTTGAGACTTCAATGATTTTATGAGTGGGTCCCAGGTGGTAGAAAGCTTCCAGCCATCCCCTCTATTGAAATTAGGATATTTTTGTATTTCAATAGCCTCGCGGATCATTCTAGGAATGTATCTGTTTTCCTTAGCGAGGATTTGGGGTTTATCAAACCTAATGTAGTAGCTGGGTTTATCCACAGTATGCTCACACACAGCTGACTTCGATACATGCCCATTCTTGATATCAGAGATGTGTTCTTTCACCCTAACACCGATGCTTCTCTTTGTTTGACCGATGTATGATAAGCCACAGTCACAGTCTAGTTTGTATACACCTGCACTCTGTAAAGGAATATTACTTTTTACTGGTCTCAAGAATTGGCTCACTTTCTTGTTAGGCTTGAATATGGTTTTTATGGAAGCTCTTCTTAAGATGTTGCCAATCCTGTCTGTAACCCCCTTCACATATGGAAGAAATGCTGACTGTCTCTCTACTGTGGGTGGCTTGTTGGTCTTCTGACATCAGAACCCCTAACACGAAAGTACTTAAAGCCGATGTACTCTAGGATGGTGAACCCGTAGATCCGATGTCGATTCTACGACTACGACTACCATAGACTCCAAATTACAGTGGGGATCCCATATTGATGGATTGGCGAATAGACTTAGCTCTGCAGCTTTCGCGGTCAAAAAAATTCGATCATTAACTGACGTAGAAACGGCTCGACTTGTTTACTTCAGTTACTTTCATAGTATTATGTCCTATGGGATTTTACTCTGGGGTAAAGCAGCCGGTATTCAACCAATATTTGTCCTGCAGAAGCGAGCTATTCGTGCAATATATAACTTGAGTCCTAAAGACTCCTTAAGTCAAAAGTATAAAGAAATTAATATATTGATAGTTGCATCTCAATATATTTTTGAAAATATTGATAAAAAAATTAATGTTAAGAAAAACATTAATAATTTTACCAAAATTGGTGATTTTCATAATATTAACACTAGAAATAAGCATAATCTTGGTGCACCTGTAACTCGGTTGCGTAATCGAATACGTAATTCTTTTATGGGACCCATCCCAGAAAACGTCAGAGAATTTTCTATATCACGATTTAAAAACATTGTGAAAAGACGTTTGTGTGTTAAAGGTTATTACCAAATTAATGATTTTCTAAATTATAACACGCCTTGGGAATGAAATGCTCGCTCCAGTCTGTTTCAAAGGTATCATTGTCACAGATAATTAAATATGTATTTGTTTAAAATTGATTTTAAAAAAATAGGCCCCGCTGAGTTTCTTGCGCCGGTTCTTCTCAGGTCTGAGGCATTAACTTTATTGAACTGGTCGTAAATTATTTGACGTTCAAAAAATGAAGCATGTAACTTCTTATTTTAGACTAGCGGCTCGCCCACGGCCTCGCCCGCTTAAAATACATGATTACTGATTTAATAAGCACAATTGATTAACAACTATAATGACTTCTAATATGATTTTTTTACAACATTATCGTCAAAGAATTTTTGATTGTTTTAAATAAAAAAATACGACCATTGTTGATATTTGATATTTATAAAATATACATAAAGCTAATTATGTATTACACGTATATATTTTTGTAACTTTATGTTCTTTTTACCTATATGATATACTCTGTTAAATGTGCTGATGTCAGTGAATAATTTAATTTAGGTTGTAGGATTCATAATATTCTTTGTAATATAACTATATTAATTGCATATTAACTCCTGTACAGTTTTTAAATTAGTTACATATATTATATGAACGAACCAACCAAAATATCTTTGTATTTACTTGATATTTCTTTCAAGATCGTTCTTTATCTCTGTGTTGAATTAAAATAAATTAAAATTAGCTTCACGCTGTATCCCGCACATAGCAGGGTAGGCAGAGGTCACCTAGTGTTAAGACACTCCGTTCCCCCCTTTCTGCCGAATTCTGGAGGCATTGCGTGTTGAGTGGCAAAACTCAACGCCGCGCTTAACCTCGACACCAGAGCGAAGAAATGGATATATAAATTTAAGTAAATATTTCATCTCCTCGAGCGGGGATCGAACCCACAACCAATCGGTTTTGCAGTCACACCTCGTGCCACTGCGCCACGACCGGCCGGTTGAATTAATTACGACTTAAACTTAACTGTTATGATTTATGAAGGTAATCTCCACTAACAATTCAACTTTGCTTACTTTATTGTATAAAACATTATATAATAGTGCTTCAAAAATATATATTTTTATCAACAATCATATAAACCAGATGTTTCGAATGTCATTCTTTAGCCAGGGTCATACCAGCGCGATTGCTATATAATATTCGCAGGCAAAGTAATGCCTTGAGTTCATTCAAATGACGATAACTTTTTTTTTAATGAACCGATTTTGATGAACTAAACTTTAGTACTCAAGTTAAGTTAAAACAAAGCAATTGGTGAAATTTTCAAGTAAATCGGTTCAGTACTTTCAGAGAAAAATGCGGACAAAAATATGTCGACAGACAGACAGACAAGAAATTAAAAAAAAAACTTTTTGCTTTCTATTATTCTTTTTAAGTGTCCCTCTATCCATTTCAGTCAAAATTACTAAATGTAGAGACAAAATATTTTTACTGTCTTATTATATATAGAGATAGAGATAAAATTATTTGAATTTGAATTTAATCATTTCAATAATTGAACAAATTGAGAGGGTCCGAGAGAGACTTCATGAGCTAATTGCACTGAGCTTGGTAGGCGACTAGAATATAACCAAGGCTTATTAACAAATAAGCCTTAGTTATATTCTAGTATGATATAGTCGTGGCGCAGCGGCACGAAGTGTGACTGTAAAACCGTTGGTTGTGGGATCGATCCCCACTCGAGGAGATGAAATATTTACTTAAAAATATATTTCCATTTCTTCGCTCTGGTGTCGAGGCTAAGCGCGGCGTTGAGTTCTGCCACTCTACACGCATTGTCTTCAGAATTCGGCAGAAAGTAGGGGAACGACTGTCTTAACACTAAGTTTCCTCTGCCTACCCTGTTGTGTGCGGGATACAGCGTCAAGCTGATTATATTAAAAATTATTCTAGAATATTACATTATTATATAACAATCGCTATAATATAATAGGTTTATAAATTTTTAGAGCTTCATCCCCCAGATAACACATCCCACAGGTTAGGCACAGTCTATTGTTAAGCCATCCCGTTCTCATTAAGTCACTTCCGTTCCACACTTTCCGCTACATTATGAAGACATTGCGTGTTGAGTAGCAACGCCGCACTTGAGTTACCAGAGTAAGGAAATGAAAAAATATATATATTTAATTTTGTGTGGGAATCGAACCCACAACGTGTCGTGTTGACACGCTTGTGCCCCAGTCAGTCAATATAACATCACTCAATATAATACATCACAATATATTTTTCAGTTCTCAATTGTACCAGTATCAAATCGACATTATCTTCATCCATCTCCAAATTAATTTCTCGCAAAGGGAAAGCAGCCTCCACAGAATTTCTATGAAACTTTAATTGGTTTCGTTCTCATATTTCGAGACTATTTTTATTTAAGAAATTGGCTTTCATTTAAAAAATCAGATTTTTTAAATTATTATTTTTATCAGCTACTGGCTTTATCCCGTTTAGCAGTGAAGGCAGAGATGACCTTAAATCAGGATACTCCATTCTCCTCTTTCCGCACAGATTCAAGATATTCGTAATGGAAAACAACGTCGTTTTGGTGTAATCAGAGAGTGTACTGAAACAATACAATTATACATTCCACCGAGTGATGATCTAACTCCCAATCATAGTTTTTACAATTCCACCGCATTGGCCTCGAATTTTTAAATTTTAATTTAAAATACAATTTTACATGACCATGGTGTTTATCAATATACAAAAATGGATTTTTCTTGTTAGTATAATTTAAGTAACGAATGCATCAAGCACGGTAGAACTGAACTATTAACAACCCTTACAATTTTATTTAATAAAATTCTAGAGGAGGAAACTGTGGCGCAGCAATGGACAGAGTCAGAAATTTTTCTACTTTATAAAAAGGGTCAACCCAAAAACGTAGGAAATTACCGCCCGATGAGACTTATGTCTTGCCTACTTAAAGTTTATGCTTCTTGTTTATTAAAAAGAATACCGCCACAGTTAGACTCATGCCAACAGAAGGAACAAAGGGGTTTCCGAAGCGGATGCAGCACTACAGATCATGTTCATACCGTAGACAATTTGATCGAAAAATATGTCGAGTACAAAAAACTACTCTACGTAGCTTTTATTCATTACTAGAAACCTTTCGAATCTAAACAAAATATAAACGCAAAATATATAAATTATGAAAAATATATAAATTGTACTAGTAATATTTATAGCTTTCAATAGAAATAAATCAAGATCTACACTGCAGCGTATAATAGGAAGGAAATGGGATAGAACGATATGTGAAATTTATGTTCACTCATGAAGGCCTCGAGTAGGTATATAAAGAGGCATACATAGAATATGGAAATGGATAAAGTAAAAGAATACTCTGAACAATTCTTAATACAAATAAATTTAGATGTGAGGCCGGTCGTGGCGCAGAGGCACAAAGTGTGACTGTAAAATCGACTGGTTGTGGATTCGGTTTATCACTCGAGGAAGTGAAATATTTATTTACATTTATATTTTCATTTCTTCGCTCAGGTGTCGAGGTAAAGCGCGGTGTTGAGTTCCGCCACTCCGCACGCAATGCCTCCAGAATTAGGCGGAAAGTAGGGTACGGAGTGTCGAACGAGTTTCCCTTTGCCTACTCTGCTGTGTGCAGGATACAGCGTGAAGCTGATAAAAAAAATTAGATTGTCTTTACGATTACATTAAGATCGTATATACGACGTCCTATAACTGACTGATCATTATTATACAGGGTGGATGAGGCAGCGCTCCATTTACGGAAACAGCATATAGGGTAAAATATTTCAAACCCATATCTAAAGAAATTAATCAAGATGCCTCCACATTTTGGACGTAGGATTTTTTTTTCATTTCACGATTTTTATCCATACCTGTATTTCGTGTGACGCGATTACGTATAGATCCCAATAACATAAACGCTTAATACTACTAAAATACTACTAAAGGTTAAACAACTTTGAACTTTATCGCCAATACATACGACTCGATTTCGAAATGAGGCGTGTGCGGCGGCGTTCCTTTGATAGGTTTATGTGTGCGTGCGTCATCCTTACAAATGGCGTTTTGTTTTAAAATGACAATTTTATTATTTATTTTGTTTGAAAAAAAAACTTTTTCATTTTTGGGAATTTATTTTTTTCTGAATGATATTATTCTTTTATAGAGTAGTTAAAACTGTGGTTTCATTTAATGTGGTGCTGACACTTCCACCCTGTATATATAATTTGATCATTTTTTGATCTTTTGTTTAACTTTTTGCATAAAAATATTTGATTTATTAAGTGGGTAATTCGTTAATAAGTCGATTTTCCTTATATCTCGCTACCAAGCTCAAAAAATTAATATATTGTTAGCGTACTCGTGTAAAAGAGGGTAGATTTAGGTGGCAAATAACTATAAAAATATAAAAGCAGTGGAATTGTGTCAATCGGGGGCACTCGCTTGTAAGTGACGGCCCTTATTGGAAGGAAACTAGAGTAAAGTATTGTTAGTAGGTGATACATACCGCTTATTGCAATTACATAGTATCCCTTTCCAAATAGTTTAGAATCATATAGACGATGTGTGTTTTTAACGTGTTTTTAAAAACGTTACCCGCTTCCGATTTCTAACAATTGTTAGGCGAACCAACAAATCAGACACAAAATCCAGCTTTTACAATAAATTTATTTACACTTGTTATATACACATATACTCTCGTAGTCACAATATTGAAATATGAATTGTAATGACAAGTTGTCTTGACAATATCTTAGAACGTAATGAACATGAGTGCCGTGTCGTTTGTGCTTATATTGGAAATCCACCGGAAAAGACGCAGCACACTACCGCCACTTAATACAATCGATAATAGAAACAATATCAAATGACGTACTCATAATTACAGTGACACCTATTACTACATTATAAGTAACTTATGCTAACATCAAAAATAAAAACTGAAACCAGCGAAAATGTAATAACAAAAATAAGGGACGCCCTGGATCTTAGAAAAAGCGGGGCGAAAGTGGACAGGGTGCGAAAAGCCAGGGACCAAAAAGTGGTCCTCAGGTGCCCGAGTAAAGAGGACATGAACTCCATAAAGAGTCAGGTACAAATGCACAAAGACCTCACAGTCAAGGAGCCCGCAAGTCTTGACCCTCTTGTCTGCGTGCGGGGAGTCCTCAGCTGCTTCACGAACGACGAAATCGTCGAACATACCAGGTCGCAGAACCAACACCTACTGCACAACCTAAGTGAAGCAGAAATGAGGATGAGGGTTCGCTACAGAAAGCGAGCCCGGAACCCGCACGAGTGCCACCCAGTCCTAGAACTATCCCCTCCGGTATGGAAAAGGTTCACGGAAGCCGGAAAAATCTACGTAGGCTTTGGCCGTTGTACAGTGGAGGACCAATCCCCCCTTGTACAATGTGCCAAATGCCTCGGCTTCGGGCACACCAAGACGCATTGCAAAGCTGTAAAGGACACCTGCAGCTATTGCGGTGGCGAGCACACGGGGAAAGACTGTCCCCTGAGACTCAAGCTCGACCCGCCCAGGTGCGTGAACTGTACCAGAGCCGGAAGGGACACTCCAGACCAGGTACATACGGCGTACAGCGCAGAGTGCCTGGAGAGACAAAAGTGGGACTCGATAGCAAGAACGAGGGTTCAGTATTGCTAAGGGCACCTCCCCGCTTCACACACAGGCCGCACTCGAGAACAATAACGGAGAAACGGGCGCAATCAGGTTAATACAAATAAACCTACAGCGCTCAAAACTAACAACAGAAGAACTTATGAAGACGGCAAAAGAGAGGAGTATCTCTGTTGCACTTGTCCAAGAGCCGTACGTAGGCAGGACAGGTGTGATGAAACAGTACCCCGGCACAACCACCATCCAGTGTACTCTCAACCGTCAAAAGCCGGTAAAAGCGGCCATTGTATTTTTCGGGAATGACCTGCGGATAATTCACGACCCGCAGATGGTAACCGAAAACGTGGCCGCCGTCCATCTCCAAGCCGGCAACCTGTTGTTAGGCTTACTGTCCGTGTATTTCGAAGGCGACCAAGACATGCACCCCTACCTGTCCTCGATAAAGGCAGCCACCAAGAAGATCCCTACAAACAACATCATTGTGGCAGGCGACGTGAACGCATGGAGCCATTGGTGGGGCAGCGTCTCCGAAAATCATCGCGGAGCAGAATACCACGCCTTTGCAACAGAAATGGACCTGCACATACTTAACACAGGCCAGATACCAACTTTTGAGACGTACAGAGGAGGAAAGCTGTACGAGAGCTGCGTGGACGTGACCCTAGTGAGTCAGTCCCTGCTCGGCAAAGCTGAGAGCTGGAGAGTGGAAAGAGGTCTAATAACATCAGACCACAACGCCATTACCTTCAAAATACGCCTAGGGAGGGCACTGGAACCCCTAAAGCCTGTCTCTACGCGTATCTACAACACCAAGAACGCAAAATGGTCGGACTTCACCATAACCTTCAAGGCAGCTATAGTCGAGCGCAACATCACCAGCGACCGAATCTCGCGCATCTCGAAGCCGGAGGAACTTGATGAGATGTTAAACACCTACACATCCATCATCCACGGAGCGTGCGAAAGCACGATACCAAGAGCAAAGGCATGGAAAGGCGATCCTAGGCCGCCCTGGTGGTCAGCCACCCTAGACAACCTACAAAAGGACGTGCTCAGGAAAAAACGCCGGATAAGAAACGCAGCCCCACACAGAAGACAGTTCACAGTCGACCAATACGTACTGGCCAAGGAAATGTACCAACAGAGAGCAACTGAGGCAGCCACGCAAAGCTGGAAGGAGTATTGCACGTCGCAGGACCGCGAAAGCGTCTGGGACTGCGTCAGCAGAGTCATCAGAAACACGTCGAAAAGACAAGAGGATGTGCTGCTAAGAGGCACGGCGGGTGAAACACTATCACCAGCTCAGTCCGCCGACATCCTAGCGAAAACATTCTACCCTGATGACCGTGTGGACGGGGAAACAGAAACGCACAAACGGATCCGACAAGCAATAGACGGCAAAACTCCAGCGGAAATAGAAGACCTGTCGGAAGATGACCCCCCCTTCACGGACCCGGAGCTGGAAGCGGTTCTCGCGAGCCAAAATCCAAAGAAGGCACCGGGCCCGGATGGTCTGACATCCGACATTTGCAGCGCGGCAATAAACTGCAACAGGGAGGTATTCCTAGCACTGGCAAACAAATGCCTATCGCTACCGCACTTCCCCAAGCAGTGGAAAATTGCCCACGTCTGCATCCTCCGCAAGCCAGGTAAGGAAGACTACACCAACCCCAAGTCTTACCGCCCCATAGGACTTCTATCGATCTTGGGGAAGACGGTAGAAAAACTCCTAGTGGGGAGATTGCAATGGCGCCTCCTACCTACGCTCCACACCAGCCAGTACGGTTTCATGCCACAGAAGGGAACCGAGGACGCCCTCTATGACCTACTAAGTCACATCAAGAAAGAGACGACACAAGAAAAGAAAATCGTTCTGCTCGTCTCCCTGGACATAGAGGGTGCCTTCGATAATGCATGGTGGCCTGCCCTAAAATCCCAACTGGTGCGGAAACACTGCCCGAGAAACTTATATGCACTGGTGGCTTCATACCTGGAGGATAGAAGAGTCACAGTTAACTACGCCAGAGCGACCAGCGAGAAGGGGACCACGAAGGGCTGTGTCCAAGGATCAATCGGCGGACCGACCTTCTGGAACCTCATCCTGGACTCGCTCTTACACAAACTGGCGTCCAGGGGAATATACTGCCAGGCTTATGCGGACGACGTGGTTCTCGTATTCTCAAGCCACAGCACCAGAGAGTTAGAAGTCCAAGCCGAGACCACCCTAGCTGAAGTGCAGGAATGGGGTATGCACAACAAACTGAGCTTCGCCGCGCACAAGACCCACGCGATGGCTATAACAAGGAAGCTCAAGTTTGATACTCCCGAAGTATACATGTCTGGCACTCAGCTGAACCTGGTCTCGGAAATAAAGCTCCTGGGGCTCATAATAGACTCAAAGTTGACCTTCAACGCGCACGCATCCGCAATCTGCAAAAAATCCGCAGACATTTACAAACAACTAGCGTGCGCAGCAAGGGTAACATGGGGTCTAAATGGCGAGATTGTGAGAACCATTTACGTGGCGGTGATAGAGCCAATCATTCTGTATGCAGCAAGCGCATGGTCCGCCGCAACTGAGAAGCTGATGATCAGAAATCAGCTAGACTCATTGCAAAGAGGATTTGCACAAAAAATTTGCAAGGCACACAGAACGGTATCTCTATCATCGGCACTCGTCCTCTCAGGCCTACTCCCCCTCGACCTCCGTATCCGAGAAGCCGCCAAACTATTTAAGATCAAGAAAGGATACTGCGTGGACCTCATACCGCCAGGACGCGAAATAGAGCGCAGGGTGGGGCCTTTACAGAACCCACACCCATCGTTACTCACAACAACAGAGTACACGCGCCTGGAGAACCTCGACCAGGAGACCCTCGATGAACACCACATAGCCGGTCCCCAAATATTCACCGACGGCAGCAAAATCGAGGGCAAAGTAGGAGCGGCCCTAACCCTGTGGGACCAGGGAAGGGAAAAGAGGTACTCCACATTTCGCCTAGAGCCGCACAACACTGTCTTCCAGTCGGAAATGTACTCACTCTTCAGGGCAATAGAGCTGGCAAGGAAGTCGAAAATGAGCGCAATTAACATCTTAAGCGACTCAAGATCATCACTGGATCTACTTAGATCCCCCTCGACAACCCACCCACTCGGCCTGCAAATGAAGAGTCGCATACACGAAATCCGAGAGGAAGGCAGAACAGTGCGGTTCTTCTGGCTTAGGGCCCACGTAGGTACACCGGGCAACGAAAGGGCGGACGAACTGGCAAAGAAGGCGGCAACAACTAAAAAGACGGCACCGGACTACGACAAAATACCAATCTCGTATGTCCGAAGGCGGATACGCGAGGAGTCTGTAAATGAATGGCAAACTAGATACGAGACTTCCCACACCGGCTCAGTCACTAAGCTGTTCTTACCAGATGTCAAAAAGGCATACAGTCTGGTAAGAAAGATCAAAATAACACCAACCGATACTCAGCTACTGACCGGTCACGGAGGCTTCGCCGCCTACCTACACAGATTCCACTTAAGGGACAGCCCATCTTGTCTCTGCGATCCGCACAGAGAGGAAACGGTCGAGCACATAATCCTGGAGTGCCCAAGGTACGGCTCTGATCGAGCGACGCTGGAAGCTACTATCAACAAAAGCCTAGACCAGCAGTCGCTCCACACCATCCTACAATCAGAAGCCACCAGGACACCCTTCCTCACCTTCGCAAGAAAAGCCATCTTGATAGCCGCCAAAACCAACAGCTCGCCAGTCGCGCCCCCCCCCGCACCAACACCCGCACCAGGACCCACAACCCCAGCACCCGTACCCTCAACAACACCAACACCTCCAGTATCACCCACCCCAGCACCTGCATCACCATTAGCAACAAACCCTGTCCAACAACCCGCACCAGCATCAGCACCACCCATTCCAACACCTCCCACCGCTCCAAAGACATCCATTGCAACATATTTACAAAGAAAGATAAGCATCATCCCGAATACAATTCTCCGACGTCTGCTGACCAGAAATCCCCAACCAGACCTAACTGCAACAATCGCTCACCAGGACCTCCTACGCCTAATACAAAAAAAGGCGACGAGGGGGGCTGCAGGTCTAAGAACCAGAAGTGTAGCCCTCTTTATGGACGGCCCAACAGAACAACTAGGCATATCATTCTGCCGCTCGGAAGACCAAAGCTCACAGTCACAAAGCTCAAAGATCACAGTATCTCCGGGCCTAGCACTCCTACTCAGAGGTGACACTAGAGCGGTGAGGATAAGGCGCAACAGGATCAGCGCCTTAACCGTGTGCACGGGAGACAACCCCCCTTACCGGCTACTGCAAATCCGAGATAAAGCGGTTGTAGTGGTCGAGTGGGATGGCGGGTCTCCATTCGCACAGGTGAACTCACTGCTCCTCAGACTAGGAGAAGAAGCAAACGCAGGTGACCCGATAAGAATAAGCATAGACGCAATGACGCTGGACATACACAAAGCCGCCGTGGTGGACTACCATGGATGCGTCATTGCCTCAAAAAACCAATACTTAACAGTCTATGAAAACAGGGGAGAGGACCTGAGCTTTTTGAAAGCCCGGAACCACCACTCCTCCCCCGGAAAAGGATCACCTGCCATTAAAACACCCCAGCCCAGCGGATCCGAGCGACTCCAACAGAAAATTATCAACAAGCGAAAACAAGACACAAAAACAACATCAACACACGATACTTCAGCGACGCCAATAGCGACAGCCATGCTCAGAATGGTCACTCCAAAAATCACCACTCCTCCACCACATGCTAGCCCCCTCTCGCCGAATCGACCCAGCAGTCAGGAGAAGGCGATCAAAGCCTTCTTGGGAACCAACCAACAAAGGAACCCAGAAGGACATCGCGCGGATCTGCTGGCACTCGGCAGAGGGACAATACCACCACCTGAACTTCAACCAGCTAACACCCCACGCGAACACGCAATTAATGCGTACATCGAGTTCCTGGCTATCACAAAGGCGACCCGAGACGCTAACCTAGCCACCTGCAATAAGATCATGCAGACCTACCAGAGAGGCAACACAAAGCTGCTGGAGGTGGAACTCGAAGAAGCCGATGCGGCGGTATACGACAACGACAGCTCCAAAGTCCTAATAGGGAAAATGTCGGGACAGTATATGGCCGCATATAACAACACCAAAGGCTTCGTGGGCCTGGTTGAAGACGAGCAACGAGGAGTCGGCCCCCCTAAATTTAACACACCAACGAGTGACCCAGTAGTGGTAGTGGCCAAGTGCACGAGGGTTGTGCTGGACGACCGGATACTTGACATGGCGCGTGCCATTTCAAGCGATCCCAGGCCAGGCGCTGCCCTTGGCACCTGGAAACTGCCAAAACTGAAATGGGTAAATGGTGTCCCTGGATGCGGAAAGACGACTCACATAGTTAGGAACTTCGATGAGGAAGCAGAAGCTGTAGTGACCACCACAGTCGAAGCCGCCAAAGACCTTAAGGAGAAGCTGGCGCACCGCCTTGGAGAAAGAGTCAGGAAAAGGGTGCGCACAATGGCCTCGGTATTAGTAAACGGCTTTAAAGAGGGCATCGTAATAAACCGACTAACGGTGGACGAAGCCCTCATGTGCCACTTCGGGGCCATTGTAATGGCGGCGAGACTGTCAGCAGCGGAGGAGGTCACCCTCATCGGAGACATCAACCAGTTGCCTTATATCGACAGAAACAATCTGTTCGATCTAAGGTACTGCCGACCAAACCTAACGACCAACATCACAAGTGAGTTGTCATGTACGCACCGGAGTCCATTGGATGTCGCCTTTGCCATCGCTGAAGTGTATGACTACATCTACTCCTCGAACCCCATCATCCACTCCCTCAAAAGGGAAAGGTTCACAGGCGCGCAAATACCATCTAGCTGCGCGGATACCCTATACCTGGTTCATACGCAGGAGGAGAAGAGAATTCTTATGGATCAGGGGTATGGTACCGGAGCATCGTCGCGCGTCCTAACCATCCACGAGGCGCAAGGACAAACCAGAGGGCATGTCATCATCGTACGAATCAGAGGCGCGAGGATCCGCATCCATGAAAGCATTCCTCACGCAGTCGTCGCAGTAACGAGACACACCAACACCTGTGTCTATTACTCCGACGACGGTGGTGACGCCATCGGCAATTTCATCAGCCGAGCGGTGGGGGCCTCAGCGAGGGAAATCCTGGAGCACAACCTTCGCATGTCTATGACATCGCGGGACAACACGGTTATGGAATCCCTGGTGAAAAGGCTCCATAGCCAAGACATGTAAAATTATCGAGATATATTAGTATGTAAGTGTATAGTCTAAAAAGGTAAATTTAATATATTCCACGCACTACAATATAACAATCTAACATATAAAAAAAAATAAAAAATAAAAAAAATAAATAAATAAATAAAAAAAAAGAAAAAAAAAAAATAAATAAATAAATAATAATAATAATAATAAATAAATGTAATCCTTAACAATACTTATAAGCCATCCCAATGACACTAACTAGATAATTGTAAGAACCTGTCTAACTGTAAGCACATATTATACCAAACCTTAATACTACTAGTTAACTGTAAGAACAAACTTAATTGTAAACATATAGTATAGTTATATATAGTACAGTTTTGTAAACATATACTAACAAAATAGACATTATTAATAAGGGAAAAAAAAAAAAAAAAAAAAAATCAGTCAGTGTGGACACTCACCTTAGATTTAAGTTCATAGTTTTAATAAGATCCCGATTTGTTGAGAAACGTCGAAAAAATTTTTAATAAAGTACCATATAAAAAAAGGCACGGGCATACTGCGCCCGTGGATGTTGTTTATTTATAAAAAAAAAAAAAAAACTTATGCTAACAGCTCGGCCATCCTGCTGATCGCGAGTCCCTTCGCGATTTAAGAATAGTTCACAATTTTTAAATGTCCTAATTTACATAACTTTAGTTTTGTGCCAACAGTTACAAAATATAATTATATTTTTAGTACAAGTGAGGATATTTACAAAAACTATTAAATTACATATTCACATGTCATAATATGTAAATTATACAATTTGAAATACATTATCTTAATTAGTAATTTTTAAAATCAAAACAATTATTACATAAAACTAGACTCATGTGATGTCCATAAAAGAGTCCTATTATTCCTAACTAAAATTAAATAAAATAAATGTTAGCTACACTGAATTCATTACGTCATAAATTGATTATACAAAATACTTATAAATTATATTTTACATTGCAAACATTTTTTTGGATTTAGACATTTTTAGTTTTTTGATTTTAGATTTATACAACAATTATATAATTATGTATATTACATTATATATAATTATGTAGATTTATACAATTCAATAATTCTCATTAACACAATGAGCCATCAGTGTTCATATACATTCATGTTATAATTTAATAATTACATATTATTTATCATTTTTTTTTATTACAAGAATTTGGCTAAACAACACCAACAACGCTACATGGAATATTCCTTTTTAATATCAAACACTTACTTTAGTACATTTAAAGAGCATGTTATTATTAAATTCGTAAACTGAGCAGATTCATTGATTAAAATAAAATAAATCAGTTTCACGCTGTATTCCCGCACACTGCAGGGTAGGCTGAAGGAACAAGAGCAGTGTTCAAGACACTCCGTTCCCCACTTTCTGCCGAATTCTGGAGGCATTGCGTGTTGAGTGGCAGAACTCAACGCCGCGCTTAGCTTCGACTGACACCAGAGCGAAGAAATGGAAATATAAATTTAAGTAAATATTTCATCTCCCCGAATGGGGATCGAACCCACAACCAGTCGGTTTTACAGTCACAATTTGTACCATTCATTAACTTTTATATACTTTATAAGCTTAACATAAAAAGTACTGCTAAATAGCATCAGCAAACCTGTATAGAATTATTCTATTTCCTATTAAAGACCCATATATATTATCAAAGTTATTTTCAACTCAACCACAGCTAATAATGAATGACACACATTTACTTTATACATTGTACAAATCTTACATATAAAAGCAGCTCATTTGAAAAAATATTCAACACACAATTTGTGTAGCCATGATCAGTCAAATACAATAAACAGAACGTGACACCGCTCGCCTCATTACTCCCATATTTAAACCACATTATCACAACCATAATGACTGCCATCTTCACCACCATAATCTTCATCCTCATCATGATCCTCATCATCACAACGATCCTCATCAATACAATCATCCTCATCATCACAGTGATCCTCATCATGACCATAATCCTCATTATGACCATGATCCTCATCATGACCATGATCTTCATCATCACCACGATCCATATCATCACCATGCTCCTCATAACCATGATCCTCATCACCACCATGATTATTAGCCTGTCCTCGTCCATTACTGGACGAAGATCTCTTCAATGATATGCCGCGAAGATTGACCATCAGCTCTTACGTACAGCCGTTGCCCGTCACATGTAAAAAATAATAAGTGCTTAATATCTGCAAACGCTTATGCATTAAGTCCTGTCCTTACGTACGTCTGTCTGTCTGTCTCTCTCAGGACTAATTATCTAAAGAAGACATGGAAATATCAAGCTAAAATTAATATGAAACATCCCGATCAACAATACACTAAATCTGCGGAAAATTTGTCTTCTGAATGAACATAAGGAGGTTGGTGGGCAAAATCGTGTCGAATTCGATTGGTTTTTTTTTGGTTATTATTTTTTTATTCAGATTATTTTAAGGTTTACTTCTACTTTCCTTAACAAATGTCAGCTGTACGCGTAACCTAATAATTTGAAAGTCTACTTGTAATAAACAAGAAATTAATAATATACAAAAACAAACAAATAACAAGTTGATAGATAGAGTAATATGCTCTTAATTTTCCTTTAGGCATAAGTTATACTAAATTTGCATCATTTTCCATGTTAATTACTAGGCAAAGCTTGTATCCTATATTACTGTAACGATATTAATATATGGACTTAAAGGATGTCGATGTTAAAACTGAAAAGTAACGATTGTTGTACTTTTATTGTAAATTTTATCTTCAAATACTGTTTTCTTGAGTATTTTGCCGGCTCTTCTCAGCCAAAATAAATCTATTTATGAGCCAATGGTAAGACTTACACGATAGATTCACTAGACATTTTTTTGTAATTTTGCTACTAAAATAAAAATGAAAAGAATAATTTGAATTCGATTCACTTGATTCAGCTATACATTGCATGTTTTTATAGTTACCATTATCATTATTTTCCCCTTTATATATATCTTTTTTTATTTTTTTCAGATGAAAAATATTTCAAACATTATTTTAGGATTCATAACTTAAGCTAATGTACCTACCTACCTACCTACGTATGTCTCTATTTTTATCTATTGCTACACCGTGATCATTTCCACCATTTACCAACCAATAGCCATTATTTCACACCGATTTAAAAGTTTTATTTTATAAGAATTTTGCTTCGTATCTCATCGTAAACACATTTATACTAATATATTTGTTAAAATGAATATACTTAATTCTCGTCGTTTGGGAACGACTCGCTATGAATTTATTCCATTCCGCTCAATTACAGCAAGTTAAAAGAAATACTTTAATATCATATTATTTAATATCAATTCAAATTTCGAAAAATCAATCAATTCTTAATTATTATTTTCTTTAATGAGCTCAAAAATGACTTCACTAACCTGATTCTTAAGCTCCCTTTATCCTTAAACTCGAGTATTTTGCATCCATTACCCTTAACATCTGGTATTATCCGTCCATCACCATTAACCACAGGTAACATCCATCCATTATCCTTAACCTGAAATATCCTCCATCCATTACCCTTAATCACGGGTAACATCCATCCATTATCCTTAACCTGAAATGTTATCTATCCATTGCCCTTAACCTCGGGTATCATCCATCCATTATCCTTAACTTGAAATATAATCCATCCATCACCCTTAACCTCGGGTATAATCCATCCGTTATCCTTAACCTGAAATATAATCCATCCATCACCCTTAACCTCGGGTATAATCCATCCATTACCCTTAACCTCGGGTAAGATTAAAATGATTAAAGACGAATGATATGGGACGAATGATGAGGGACGAATGATGAGGGATGAATGACGAGGGACGAATGATGAAGGATGAATGCTTAACTCCTTAACCTCGGGTGGCATCCATCCTCAAACCCTTTCCTCGGGCATCATCATCCCTAAACCCTATCCTCGGGCATCACTAAACCCCAAACCCTATCCTCGGGCACCATCCGCCCCATAAACCCTATCCTCGGGCATCATCATCCCAAACCATATCCTCGGGCATCATTCATTCTCAAGCCCTATCCTCGGGCATCATTCAATCTCAAGCCCTATCCTCGGGCATCATTCAATCTCAAGCCCTATCCTCGGGCAATATTATTTTCCATGTTCCTGAAACTCAAACAATATAAGCTTAGACTTGCACACATCATAATAACTTTTTTATCAACCTAATTACATTAACATAAAATTCCTTCAAATTTATGAATTTGAAAATCTATTCAAATAACTTTGACATTCGAAATTCATAAAAATTAATAAGTTAACCGACACTGTATAATCTAGCTATAAATGCACATAAATTATATTTTATCTTTACAATTACACGACTTTTAATCGTTATAAAGTAATAATAACCAAGAATATTAACGCCCCAGAGAAAATTACAAATCAAAACACTCAATCGACAATAATGGACCAATAAACAAATAAAATCTAGATTTGTCTACAATTACGTGAAACAGGGCCAATACTTTGACATCATGTTCACAACAAACAAATAGCAAACGGAAAAGAAAGTCAATTGAACAAATAATAAATGCCACCAAAGTTCCCTAAGCTGGCTGGTCCTCACGGGATAAAGAGAATTACACTGTAATATCTACATTAACAACAATTATCTAAAACCAGGAATAATTATCAAATCACAATATATTTATCCCGTAAAAGAAAGGAATTTTTACCATATATCATAACACAAATAAAATGAGATACTAATAAATAGAGATAAGAACACATGTACTTTAATTTCATCAGAGTATTAGATCCCATAGCTATTACGAATATATTTTCTATGTTTGTGTCTATTATACGTGTTAATAAATTCGTATACCATAGAACAATCTAATTCAAAAATAATACATTCAAAAAGAGACTATTACATTACTAGAATAGCTTTATAACTCTTACAGAAATAGGAAACGACAAGACGACAGTTCTCAATAAAGTGACAAAGCCGGAAGTAAAAACCAATGAAAATATTTACAAATTTCAATTCTTATAATTCATCAATTCTAAACATACTACACATAAAGAATATATGTAGAACAATTCCGCATGATGATAAAACAATCATATTGACGTTTTTAAGACAACAAAATAGTTACTTCACTAATATTATTGTCATCACAAAAACAATTCTAATATCATTTATAGTTAACCAATAGATAGCGAAATACAATATCCTCTATACGATGTAAAAGCTTTCCAAAGAATGACAAAAACAACGAAAGAAATATTCCAGATATGTAATAAATAAATTTGAATATACCCATTATAAATATTTCAAAATAAGTATTCCAGAAAGTCTTGATAACTGAAATTATTCATGACCAATGTCATATATCTTTAAACGTGTGAAATATCATGGTGTCAAATATCTTTAAATTATCACCCGTATAAGTAAATACTCTATTGGAAGAACTAATATCCTATCGATCACGTCTACCAACGTAGATGCTATAAGCAATTGTACTTCTTTTAAAGTATATCTTAAACAATCTCAAACTCTAAATTTATCAACTACCCTCAAAACTGAAACGTTACGTAAGTACTATAAAATGGAAAATGTTTAGGTATGCACATCATCCAGTGTATTTTCAAATTATCCAACCTTCCAAATTTATCCAATAATTCCCTTCATAAAAACACTCTGGCTGTTATAAAGGTTATCAATCACCACACAACGAAAAGTTCGAAGTACAAGATTTCTATGTATCGTCATCAGTAAACTTTAACTGTTAAAACTATTTATTAAATTGACCACTGAAGATCCTTCATCTATCCGTTTGTTGTTTGTTTGATGTAAAAGAAATAAGAGTAACTAAAAACTATAATTAGAATCGCAACACTGCTTATATTCAGAATAGAAAAATTAAAAATTATAGAGAACTCAATTTACATACAAATTATTCAGCTAATCTTCAAGGAGTAAGAAAAATGAGAGAAAAGAAAAAAAAAGAATATATATATGGTCTACTTACACTTTATGAGCGTGGCAGGAAATTTTGTATATCCTTTCGTAATCCCGCTTCTGAACTGTTAGGCGAACCAACAAATCAGACACAAAATCCAGCTTTTACAATAAATTTATTTACACTTGTTATATACACATATACTCTCGTAGTCACAATATTGAAATATGAATTGTAATGACAAGTTGTCTTGACAATATCTTAGAACGTAATGAACATGAGTGCCGTGTCGTTTGTGCTTATATTGGAAATCCACCGGAAAAGACGCAGCACACTACCGCCACTTAATACAATCGATAATAGAAACAATATCAAATGACGTACTCATAATTACAGTGACACCTATTACTACATTATAAGTAACTTATGCTAACACAATATATTAAATATTGTATTATTTAAACATAATATGATTGTATTATAAAGCACAGGCAAGAGTAATTAAAAAACATCAAAATGTTAGTACCAAAATTATATAAGAAGTATAAGGGAGCACTAAGAGAGGATTCTCCGAAGTACTTTCAAGAACGATATACGACGAAATTTTACGCTTTAGAAACGTGAGGTCCACGCAAATGAGGCCGTCGGTGACAATGTATTATAATCGGAAAATATTCCCATTTATTAAGTTAATCTTACACTAAATTTAAGAAAAACAGAACTGCAAAATAGTAGGAGGCCGTCATGGCGCAGGGGCACAAGTTATTTGTTCAATTTTGTTCCACTCGAGGGAATTAAATAGTAAATATTTTCATTTCTTTGCTATGGTAACAGGGCAAAGCGCGGCGTTGAGTCCCGCCATTTAACACGGGAAATGGGAAACGGAAGTTTCTTACTGGAATATGGGGTTTCTTAACGCCACCTACCCTGGTTCCCTCTGCCTACCCTGCTATGCGCGGGATACGGCATGAAGTAAAATAAAAATAGAATTGTGTTAAATATAATCAGTATAACAAAGTTTGCCATAAAATGCTGACGAAATTAAAAAACAATAAAAAGATAATTGTAAAAGCATACATTCTGGGAGGCTACCGGAAAAGTAATAACATTAATTATGGATTGTAATACAATAAATAAAAATATTTACATCCACATTTTTTATTTATTACCGGCAATCTGTACAAATCAGGTATGCTATACAATACCCAGCCAATATATACTGAAGAATCCAGGCCTTTTCATTACATAATTGACCTAGGTAATAAATACAAGACCCAAGAATAATTTACAATAACGTTTACACTGTTCGTGTTGCCAGTCGTGGCGCAGGGGGTAAAAGCATACATTCTGGGAGGCTACCGGAAAAGTAATAACATTAATTATGGATTGTAATACAATAAATAAAAATATTTACATCCACATTTTTTATTTATTACCGGCAATCTGTACAAATCAGGTATGCTATACAATACCCAGCCAATATATACTGAAGAATCCAGGCCTTTTCATTACATAATTGACCTAGGTAATAAATACAAGACCCAAGAATAATTTACAATAACGTTTACACTGTTCGTGTTGCCAGTCGTGGCGCAGGGGCACAAAGTGTGGCTGTAAAACCGACTGGTTGTGTTAACAGTGATATTTGTAGGTGACTATAAAATATATAGATTTTCTGGAGATCCTACCCGAGAAAGATATATTTCATTCAATTTGGCATTTCTAAATGTGTAAAATCTTATGAATGGAATGTTAGATTTTAATCATTCCAGGAGCAAAATGCTGATATTGAAACAGTCTTGAATATGAAATTATTTATTGTGATAAGGACTAAAACAAAAGGTAATGGATAATGGGATAATGTGGTCTAATTATGGTCGGCATTTCTATGTACTATTAAACTATAAAAAAAAAAAATTTGTAAAAACAAAAACCCCGACTGCATTAAACTAAAAGAAAATAAACAAGCCCAATAGTTTATTAGGATTAACAGTCGGGACCTCTTTAAACTATGCGGGGTTCCTGGTAAAGATTTTATTAATTGAATTACTTATGGGTTCCGACTGTTAATCCTAATAAACTATTGGGCTTGTTTATTTTCTTTTAGTTTAATGCAGTCGGGGTTTTTGTTTTTACAAATATTTTTTTATTTTTCATTTAGAATTTACTAGATAATGATAATCATGATATACCTTTATGAAATCCTGAAATTGAGCTCTTGAATTTGATACCCATATTGTAGTATTCGAAACGAATTTTTTTTTTTCGCTAAGTCCAATGGCGTACCACAGCCGCCATGATTATTTTTTATTAACGTCACCTATCTAAGAACACTTGGGCTGCTAATATGAATCTAACGATACCTCAAATATGTAAATCCGTTCAGCGGTTCTGGAGATACGAGGTAATAAAGAATATTACATACATACAAGATACGCGCGAAAAACATAACCCTTCCTTAGCAGTCGGGAAAAAGTAGTTGCATTGTCAAAATTACAATACTGAGTCATATGATATCGCAAAGATTTTTGTTGTAGTTTTTCGTTATATCTTCTACAGTTTCTGCAACTTATGCGATGAATGGATAACTATTAAAAATAATAGCTAGTTTAAATGAATTTGTAATGAATACAGATGTATATTAAACTCAGTGATAGAATAAAAGATCACAAAGCCTAAGACAGCGAGTCTCTAAAACTTTGAAAGCTTTGTTATCTCAAAAAGATTTTGTGTTTGTCAAAAAGGTTATAAATAAGTAACATAAAATAATATAAATTTAAAGAAAATGTTTATTCAATTGATGAATAAATGTATTTATTATGAAGCAAAAGTTATATATTAAAATAACATTAGAGTACACAACATTTATAAAATATATTTATGCAAAATACTAACTTAGGCTAACTCTACATGTATATTCAAGATGTCGCACACAGCAGGGTAGGCAGAGGGAACCTAGTGTTAAGACACTCCGTTCTCCACTTTCTGCCGAATTCTGGAGGCATTGCGCGTTGAGTGGCAGAACTCAACAGCGTGCTTAACCTCGATACCAGAGCGAAGAAATGTAAATATCAATTTAAGTAAATATTTCATCTCCTGGAGTGGGGATAAAACCCACAACCAGTCGGTTTTACAGTCACACTTAGTGCCGCTGCGCCACGACTGGCCTCAAGTAGGTAAGTTTAGTAATGTTATAATGGTATACAAAAGACGTGTTTCATATAAATCATTCAAGTTTTTATTAAAATTAAGCAGTTAAATGTTATGTACATGGGATAAGTGTAGGACATACGGTTACAAACATAAAGTAAAAATATTCAGTTTAAATTACATTATTAACTTAGGCCTAAATTAATTTTGATTGACATCTTCAGAATAAAGATTACGGAGGCCCTAATGAAATATTATTAAACTTTAACTTTGTATAGTTAATTTTAGACACAATTTCTAATTTTACTTACTGTAATAGAGTTTATAATGAATTACGTAAGGTATTTATAACAGTATCGTATTTCTGGGAATGATCAAACGATATTAACAAATTTAGAAATATGAACGTGACGCAACTATATCGCAGCGTTCAGCGGAACTCAACGCCGTGCTTGGCCACGACACCAGAACGAAGAAATTAATATTAAATACTAGCGGACTCGCGTAGCTTCGCCCGCTTGCTATATATTATTCATATATTTATAAAATAATTATGATTTTTCAATAGGATTAGTAAGAAAATATAATCCTAAAAAATCAAAATAAGCCGAGAAAGAATGATAAGTAGAGAAAATTCTTATTATTACTCTTTTTCTTCTAATAATAGAGGCCGGTCGTGGCGCAGCGGCACGAGGTGTGACTGTAAAACCGACTGGTTGTGGGTTCGATCCCCACTCGAGGAGATGAAATATTTACTTAAATTTATATTTCCATTTCTTCGCTCTGGTGTCGAGGTTAAGCGCGGCGTTGAGTTCTGCCACTCAACACGCAATGCCTCCAGAATTCGGCAGAAAGTGGTAAATGGAGTGTCTTAACACTAGGTTCCCTCTGCCTACCCTGCTGTGTGCGGGATACAGCGTGAAGCTGATTTATTTATTTATTTATTTCTTCTAATAATAGGTATGGATTTCACTTCCTCGAATGGGAATTGAACCCACAGCCTGGCGCGTTTACAGTCATATGCTTGTGCCCTTGCTCTACGACTAGCCAGGTGGGTGTAGCTTTGTATATCTATATAAAAATATTTTCGTTTTTCAGGACTGGTTAGAAATATAACACGGGAACTTTTGTTTTTATCATAAATAATAAAATTTTAAAAACATTTCAATATGGTTAATATAACGCTTAGCGATATATTCCTGCTCTGAAATATAAATTCCGTGTAATTTTATGAAATAATTGCAACAACATATGTTTTCAAACTTTTACCCTTCTGTGCTAACGAATATTTTTGGTCCGTCAACTTTTACGTTAAACGCCTGTGGCTGAAATTTAATTAGGCTTATAATAATATCTACTTGAGATAATGCTTATACAGATAGCCTTCGCTTAATTTAGAATAGGAGAAAATAGAAATGAAGCAGCAATTCGAGATTTAACAAAAATAACATTAAGTATTTATATAAAAACACTTATTAGTGTGTTTGTAGGAACCAGAGCTACAATTGTCTCATATTCTATTGAATATTGTAGGATTGGTATATAGGATTGGTTTTAATTGTAGGATTGGTTCCTACAAGAATAAGATTATTCTTTATTTTTCCGCTGATGAAGTGCGGCGTTGAAGTTTTCTTCTCAACAAGAACAAACAAAGTAGCTGGCAACTCGAAAAACTAATTTTATTATTTACAAAGAAAAGAAATCCTGGAATATTAAAGGATCAAGAATACCTTATAATAATTTAATTACATTCTATTTTTGCTAAACTACTGCCAGCGCTGGTGCTACATAAAACTGTAAGGAAAGATCTAGCATTTAAGTGCTAGCATACCAGCACATAGCACATCCTTGTCCTGTTAAATAGGTATCATTTTTATGTTATAAAAAAGAAAAATATAATTTAAGCCCTACAAGATAGTTAAACTTTCTAATTGAGAATTTACTTTTTTAAAAATAAAATACTAATTTAAATTAAAACTATTTAATACGTCTGATCGATTTGGAGATCACAACAATATTATTTCTTAAAGTTAAAATTATTTCTCACACAAAAGTTATAATGTATTGCGACATTTAACATGAATTTTTATGAAACAATAAAAGTGCTTATAACAATAATGGGAATATTCCGATGGTCTCGCTGAGCCAGCGGAATAATCTCGCTTAACCTAATACTGAGGGTTTGGGTGAGTGCATAACTCCTCCCTCCCCAAGTGCGAAATTATCGGGTTGTTCATTTTTAATAACTTTCCGATGATTTCGCGAACAATTAATATGTAAGATTTTATAACGAAAAATATAAAGTAAAAATGAGAGTATACATAAAAGAAATAAAAATATAAAGATGTAAATTAAAATTTCACTGATTCTAGGATTTCTTTCACTATTAATGATTTCACTATCACTGAAAACACTTTGCTTTAGTACCGCTGACATATATTTTACTTCGTCCAAATTGATTCCCCTCATATTGAGTACGCGTGTACTGGATAATGCAGGGGTTTTACCCATAGGCAGCTGTGGCAAAACTAAATATTGCTTGGTTCCCACAGGATCACTCTCTATGAGGTTGACATGATTACGAATCTTTATATTCTTTACCTCAACATTACATGGTTCGTCTAAGGTCATAATGTAAGTCCCAATAATAGAATATTTATTGACATCTCCATTACAGGTTTTAGTTAAAGTGTTTCTAAATTTTGAAAATAGTATCCAACTTGTAGATGTGATTCTTTGGACTCTTACATTCTCTATGTCAATCTCTCTTTGTTCACATTGTGTTAAATTGTCTTCGAATTTTAAGAGTTGTTCGATACAAGTTATTTCAGGATAAAGAGTTTGATGATGCTCCTTACACAAGAATTGTTCTCCAGCAGCGAGTGACCGGCATGGTTTTATGATCGGTAAGTATTTCGTACCCTTTGCCAACAGGTAGGGATATTTAGGAATAATGGAAAAGGTTTTATTTTCTGATTTATGAAAAATAGGTAAGGAATATAATTTATAATAGTTATAAGTAATGTTATCCGTAATTGGAATCTCCATTATAAACGTAATCTGGTTTTGCTTAATATATGATTTAATATTAATTGTTTCCTCTAGTTTTACCAAATTTTCCGCACTCGGCGTGTATAATAAATTTTTAGTTTGAGATATTAAAAGTAAATGTTGTAATAGTTCAGTAGAATTAATAATACTTTGATGTAATATGGATATTTTACTGAAAGCTAATGCAGTTTCTATTTCTCCTAACTTAATGAATATAGTACGAAAGTTACTTACGAACAAATTAAAAAGACTTATTATATATGTGGTATACACTAAATGATTATCCTTAGAAACTAACTCTTTGATCATAGATTCAACAATTTTCAAACGTTCATCTAATACAACAGAATTTTGATTCAAAACTTCAGTAGTATTTATAAAACTATCAAGCATTTTAGATATTAAAGTAAATTTGTTCCTCATTGTAGTTTGATCATTTGCGAGCTGAGAAATGATTTTTTCATATCTTACAGCGTCATTATAATCCAAATTCCCAGTAATAATTTTAATAAGAGAACCCAGTGGATTGAAAAGGCCTCTCTTAAAACGTTTTTGTGGAACTAGCTGTTCATATTTTTGTACGGTGATATCACGAATATATTCAACGTGCAATCTTGCAACTTGGAAATCACGTAAGTAAGAAATATTTTTATTAATTAAACTGTTAAATTCATTGTATTTACTTATGACAAAGTTTAAATCATCATATATTTTATTTAAATTTAAAACCTTAATTATAGTCCAGTAATCTGTTTGAAGATACGCCTGACCTTCTTTTACAGGATACACGCCTGGATTATTTTCAAGAGATTGCAGATGAAGGGCCAGCACAGGTCCCATTATTATCAGTGTCAGCAAACACCACCTGCGGAGGGCGTTTTATATTTTTAACGGGAACTTTAGATTTTCTTTGACCAATTTGTATTGGTATAACGTTATTTGAATCTTTTCCTATAATTTTGGCTTTATGATATCGCGGTTTATCCTTGCTTTTCCGTTTATTAACGTCTTTCGTAAATATAATTTTTCCTAATGGAAGATCTATTTCATCTTCACCACCTCTACTTTCCTTTACTTTCTGCTTAATTTCAATCATTTTTTCGGCTAAGTGTTTATATAATACTTTTAAACGTTTTGCATGATCTCTAACCAATTGCTGTATATATTGTTTCTCTAAATCTATATCAAATAAACTACTTGAATCCGTATGACCAAATACTACTTCAAAAGGGGTTAAACCTGTGACAGAATGGATAGAATTATTATAGGCAATAATGGAATACATCATCACTGATGCTGCATCCGTGCATTTCTCTTCGTATTTCGCGCATCTATAAATTTCATTAATAGTAGAATGTAAACGCTCAATTAAACCCATCGAATTAGAGTTGTTAGGGGAGCCGATATGGATTTCGATTTTATGTAAACTCAAAAATTCTTTCATTAGTTCATTATTAAATTCGCTACCAGGATCGGAACTAATCTTTTTAGGGGTACCATAAAATGAAAAATATTTCATAAGTGCACGCACTACTTCCGCGGTCGAGCTATTATCTATTGGAATGGCTTGACCTAATTTACTAAACGCATCTATAATAGTCAAATAGTAATTTCCTTCTATTTGAAAAAGATCAATGAATAATTCTTGAAATGGGGCGTCTTGTGTTTGAGTCAACTGTAAAACAGGTTTAAAAGGTTTTCTATCGTATTTCATTTTACAACATATTTCACAAGCGTTAATAATAGCTGAAATGGTTTCTTGCATATTGTGCCAAAAATAATTCCTACGTATACTTGCTAGAGTTTCCTTAATACCGCGGTGACATGTTTTACCTTGATGATGTTTTAATACAATAGCTCTTTGTTCTTTTTCATTTTCTATAAAAATTACTCGCTCTGTACATTCGAATAATAGAACGGTATCCTTCCTAAATAATTCTATGACAATACTAGTAAACTGTTTCCGATGTTCATTATTTTCGAAGTAAATGAAATACTTGGTTTTTGGTTTAATATATTCTTTTAAAAACTGTTTAACTAAATCTCTATTATAAGTGGGTAAAAATACTTCTAATACCTTTTGCTTTTCACGTGAAAGATCGCGAACTTGTATTTCATTCTTAAACCATGTATATACTAGAATTTGATTTGGCTTTGTGTCTATTGCTTCGTGTAATATTGGTATACCTAACGATTCTACGATATTAGCGGAATGGATTGTGTCTGTTTTGGATGTTTCAGAAGGTGACCTAACTGGATAGTCACATGTCCTAGGTGAACTCGGGACTGACAAAGTTTCAGAATCGGAAAGAATTATAGGTTTTTCACTAGAACTACATTCTGATATAGATAGTGTACTAGAATCATTACGTTGCCTTAGCCCTTTCTCTTTCTTATCAAAATTAACTATCCTAGAGTCCTTTTCATCGTCTGAATGTGTTGCATTTACTCTAATTTTCGACAAAGTGTCTGCATTTAAATTTTGGTTTCTCTTTTTATAAACTATTTCGTCGGTGTCAGTCATTGTTTCGTTATTATTTTGTATAAGATTATATTCTGAAATATTAATATTCGATGTTTTAAACGCTTTACTAATAGTCAAAGTCATAGGTTTATCTAAAGTGTTTTGAATGATTGTTGATGCATATCCATTAATACAATTAACTAATGCAGAAGGCATTCGTATACCAGGTGTAAACTCTTTAAACTCAATGATTGCTTCTCCCGAGTATAAATCAGTAGGGATCTTTACTCGTTGTTCACACCGGGGTTGTAAATGAACGAGATAATTTAAATTATTAATGATAGGAATGTCAGTGGTCTTAGTTCTCAGTAGTAAATGTTTGAGGTCAATAATTGCGTCTAATTGTTTAAGTAAATCATTTCCAATAAGTCCGTCGTAGCGTTCATCTACATCATATAAATGAAATTTATGATAGTCCATAGTATTAAAAGTCGGAAATAGCGGAATTTCAATTACTTCATTATGTTGGCTAGAGGCATGTGTGCTAATAACTTTAAATGGTTCGTATTTAATAAAATTAGGAAAATATTGGTAAGCAATGCGGGGGCTAATAAACGAACGAGTGCTACCAGTATCAATCATTAATTTAGAATTAATTTCTGGAATAAAAATATGAGGTAATTTAAGGTTTGGGTCACAATTTAATTCTATGATTTCTTCTTTTGCGAGGCTTCTGTTTGAAAATTGAAAATTTTCCTCGGCTGGTGGAGTTACAGTGTAGTTGTCTATTTCGTCAATAGGTGTATAAGTCACGTCCTCATCATACGGTTCGTAATTCATATAGTCATAAGGATCATAATCATAGTAATAATCGTATTCCAAATTTTCATTTTGTAAATCAGTTTCATTTAACCTAAAACCTTGTTGCGCTATTTGAGGTCGCGGGGGTACCGTTCTCATAGATATGTCAGTTGATTCTAAGCGGTTATTCTGAGGTGGTCTTTGACCAAACTGTTGTGGTGTCATAGTAAGATTTTGTGGATGCTTATACCCGAACTGTGGATTTTGGGGTGGCCTATACCCGAATTGTGGATTTTGGGGTGGCCTATACCCGAATTGTTGATTTTGTGGAGGCCTATATCCGAACTGTGGATTTTGGGGAGGCCTATACCCAAACGGTTGAGGTTTTAATATTGTTTGCTGCGGTTTATATTCAAATTTTGGTTGTTGTGTAAATTGAGGTCTATTAGTATGGATTCCAAAATTAAATTTTTGCGGAGGGGTAATATTATTTTGTGTAAATGACGACCCTGCGACGTTAGGCGTTGGCCTCGGCGCCGTTGAATTATTAAGAAAGCGATTACGCAGTTGATACTGTTCGTGAAAATTAACCTCCTCTAAAACTATTGATAGAGCTTGTTCTAATGTACTAGGTGATTTAAGTCTCACAATACGCACCATATTTTCTGGTAAATTATAGAGAAAAACATTTAATGCTGTATGATTATAAATAGTAATTTTAGCGTTTCTAACTTCTTCGTCTGCCGATAAATTTACTTTAGATATTAACAGGGACCGAATATTTTGTATTCTATTACAAAACTCTAAATAACTTTCCCCTGTTTTAATTTTACATGATTCGAGGGAAATTTTTATACATTCTTCGCTACGTGGGTCACCGAAATGTTGTTCCAATAATTCTTTTAACTCAGGCCAAGTCTCTACATCCTCACGCTCGGATAACAACGCGGCGGCGTCATCTATTAATCTACTAGTTATAGCATGTAAAACATAAATATTCTGATGCTGATGACCACGATATTTATTTATAATGTACTCACATTTCCTAAAAAATAAATTTAATATTCTTTTGTCACCACCGAAAAGAGGAATTAATCGTAACATTTCATTGGGTATTGGTACTACGCTACTTGACGCTAAAGGAATTTCTCGCGATTGTTCCATTTTGTAGAGTAAAAATGAATAGAGAGTTCTGAAGTTTTAAATCAATTACAATATTTTTAACTAATTATAAACACACAATATTATAATATATTCCAAAACACATATAACAAAAACATATATAAAATAGCACACAGTAAATTAAAAATATAAAAATAGTAGGAAAATAAAACACAATAAAATTCAATTTTTTTTTCTTTTATTTCACAATACATAAAACACAATTACGATCGATTTTTAGATCATTAAATATTTATTTTTTATTTAATTATTAAAATATTTTAATTATGTTACTTCTAGACGTTTATTAGTCTATGGAGATACTTTTCTTAGAACTACAGTTTCAATAGAGTTTTATATTAAAACCAGATACGTTATAATGCGAGACGTTCAATCCCAAAATAACGCCACTTATATCTATTGTAAATCTCAAATAGAATGTGGGAATATAAGAAAAAGGAAGGCAAAGAGTTTTACTCACCGACCGATCGCTGATCCCATCTTCTTGTTCAACTTATTTATTTGGTTCGTGGATAGCCTAAGTCTATTCGCACTGTACTCGCGATTTTTGGGCGAATTTGGACACCCAAATCTACAAGACACGCAGACCTATGATAGACTATCCTACCGACTGCGCCAGTTAAACTTTCTAATTGAGAATTTACTTTTTTAAAAATAAAATACTAATTTAAATTAAAACTATTTAATACGTCTGATCGATTTGGAGATCACAACAATATTATTTCTTAAAGTTAAAATTATTTCTCACACAAAAGTTATAATGTATTGCGACATTTAACATGAATTTTTATGAAACAATAAAAGTGCTTATAACAATAATGGGAATATTCCGATGGTCTCGCTGAGCCAGCGGAATAATCTCGCTTAACCTAATACTGAGGGTTTGGGTGAGTGCATAACTAGATACGTGTTATTTATATTATATTATCATAATAAGAAATACAAATATAAACCTAAAATAACATTAATTAAAAAATAAAAATAAGTTTTTATTCAAAATGTCGGTGGTACTAAAATGAAAATATTATTGTTTTAATAGATTTAAAAAAGTTGCGCCGAAAATAAAGCAGTAGCGATAGTTGGTGTTCAAGCTTAAAATAATGTTTAAAATTCAAAATATTTTCATTTAATAATAAAACCTCTGATAAATCATAAAAAAATACTAATCTTTATATATGTGTATCTTATTACTTTAAAAAGTTTTATAGAGGAAAAGAAAAACAATTTTCTCGATTAGATATCATAAGCACTTCGTCGTTGTACTTTACTTTGAAGCCCTCATCATAAAGTTAAATATTTAGTATAAGTTTAATAGGGTAACCCGCATGTAGTAGACACATTTTGTACGTCTGTAGTTATTTGAAGAGAAATTTATATATAGTAAATTTTTGTTAAAGCTATATAAATTACGTATTCATTCATTTAATTATTATATAAGTTACCATTTATTAGGGTTCTGCAATTCAAAGCTAAAAACGGAATCCTTATCACTTTTTGATCATTTTGTTGTCCGTCTGTCAAGATAATTTATTTCGAGATTAATTGGTACTTTCCAATCAAGATGAAAATACTATACAGATCTATGGTCAGGATCAGAAGAAAATCAAGCTCTCTAATCTAAGTCAACGCAATCAAAAAATGATCGAAAAAATTGTTGCATTTTATATGAAATTCGCCGCATAATCAAAACCTGTACGATATTTCGCGAAGCTAAGTTATGAAATTTAGCACGAAGAGAGAACTTATAATACAAATATAGGAAAAAAGCTTTACAAATTTATATTTGTAGTTCATTTCATAAAAAATATGTTCTTGTGCCTGCTAACTTAAATTTGTCAAGTTTTATATTTTGAAATGAAACAATTCAAAAATATCCTCATAGATGGCGTTGAAATATTTGCGCCATCTGTTAGGCAACGCTTGCTGTTCCATGTTTGTTTCTGAAAAAAACCACGTCCGTTTTCAGTGAAATATACCTCGTATGAGATAGATGGCATCTCTTCACATTATTTACAATTTAAAAGTGTACATCAATATTCTTTTATATTTTTTTTATCCTAGACATACAGTTTGCGAGTCTTAAGCTGAGCTATTTATTTGTATGAGAGATCAATTTAAAATAGAGCCAAAAATTATAAAAAAAAATGCGATATGATAAAGAAATGAAATATAATAAAATATATCATGGGAACGGAGTGTCTTACGGCACTAGGTTCCCTCTGCCTACCTTGCTGTGTGAGGGATACAGCGTGAAGCTGATTTTTACCATATAAAAAATGTTTTTTAAAAATATTCCATTAACTTGTAGAAAACTTACATAGTCAAATTGTGACTTATAACAAATGTAGTCTACAAATGTATTAAAATACATACAATGATATAAATAAGTAGAAAAATAATACGCTGTGGCGTAATAGCACAGTAATCTGTAGACGTGGTAGTTGGGGGTTCGATTCCCACTAGGATAAATTATTTAATATTTTGATTTTTTCGCTCTGTTAACAAGAAAAGCTCAGGGTTGAGTTCCCCCAAACAACACGCAACGTCTCGAAAATTCGGCGAAAAGTGTGGAACGGAATGTCTTAACACTATATTTCCTCTACCTATCCTGCTGTTTACGATATAAAACATGAAGATAACAAAAAAGATATATGAATAAATAAATAATTACTATAATATAAAGTAACTTTAAACGTAGAGCTTAAATCTAAGCCTTTTAAAAGTTTTAGATTTCCAAACTATTTAACTATTTAAATTGCTGTTGCTTTCATTTTTAATTGAAAAGTTAAATTATAGTTTGTCTTCTAATCTCTTTTTGTCTTTCTGTGTCAACTAATGGAAACAAAATAACATAGCAACTAATAATGACCAAATACATTATTATGAGGCCAGTCGTGGCGAAGTGGCACAAAGTGTGACTGTAAAACCAACTGGTTGTGGGTTCGATCCCCTCTGGAGGAGATGAAATATTTACTTAAATTTATATTTCCATTTCTTCGCTCTGGTG
This sequence comes from Heliconius himera, assembly GCA_021202915.1. Taxonomy (NCBI): domain Eukaryota; kingdom Metazoa; phylum Arthropoda; class Insecta; order Lepidoptera; family Nymphalidae; genus Heliconius; species Heliconius himera. The sequence continues at coordinate 199,134 of JAJHJA010000442.1, forward strand.
TCGAGGCAAAGCGCGGCGTTGAGTTCTGCCACTCAACACGCAATGCTTCTAGAATTCGGCAAAAAGTGGGGAACGGAGTGTCTTAACACTAGGTTCCCTCTGCCTACCCTGCTGTGTGCGTGAAGCTGATTTATTTATTTTATTTATTTATTATTATTTTAGACATTTTTCTTTTGTAAATTGAAATGAGATTAACTCAAAGCAGTCAGTCTACCACTACTGGATCCATGCATTTATAAATGAAAGGCTGTTATTTTTTTTATCCCAATTATCAATATTGTGTCCTATTGTTATATTGTTTATAATTATTATGTCTTAAGTTAAATATAATCAACTATTTGGAATCTTGTCAAGCGAAATCGATACAAAAAAAAAGCTAAGTTTTTTAATAGAGTTTGAAATTATTAATAAGATTTAATGAACATATTCACAAAAAATATATTCTTCGGAACGACTAAATACTCATTTTACTAATAAAAATATTTTATTTTTAAAAATATATATTTCTAGCTCCATAAAAACACGAAATCCTACAAAACTATTATTCAATTTATACTTACCTGCACGAAAATCAGTGGTTTTTGTGAAAATCCTTTTGCCAGCTATAATTTACATAGTTTGACTATAGAATGAGTCTGTTGATAGATATTTACTTTGCACACATTCTGAAGCAAGTCACGTGCAGGGATTGGTTGATACGTGACCGAGGACAGGGAGCGTAGAATGATGTAGGAAAATGCTGTTTTTCCCTCGTAATGCCGATTGGGACCTAGATATCCATGCCCTTGTGAATTCAAATAGATGCCGACTGAAAGGAACATTTTAGGGTGAATTTTATTTCTTATCAGACAGTAGGTACTTGTGTTGCATATAGTAAATAATAAATATAATGATGTTATGATAAGCGAATAATGTTATGGAAAAATATTGAGAGAGCATTCGTGGCGCAGGTTGTGGTTTCGATTCCCACCCGAGGAAATAAAATATTTTATATTTTCGTTTCTTCGCTCTGGTGTCGAGGCAAAGCGCGGCGTTGAGTTAAGTAACTTGACGCTGCGCTTTGGGCCGGTAGTTGCGGCGGAAAAAATAAAAAAAAAACTTCTTTTTGGAGTGGCAATGGAACCCACAACCTGTCGTGTATACAGTTGCACGCTTGTGCCTCTGCGACACGACTCTGCTATTTATGTAAATATATTATATAATTTGGATATAATATAAGAATGAGATTAAACGAATGAAGCAACGAGTAGATCGCTATTAATCCTATATGCTAAATAAAACATTCAACTGAAAAAAAATTAATTACTTTGCCAAGAAGTTCATAGGAAGTATATTTACACACAGTTGGTGATTATTAAAAAATAAATAAATGAGGCCAGTCGTGGCGCAGCAGCACGAAGAGTGACTATAAAATCGACTGGTTGTGGGTTCGATCCCCACTCGAGGAGATGAAATATTTACTTAAATTTATATTTCCATTTCTTTGCTCTGGTGTCGAGGCTAAGCGCGGCGTTAAGTTCTGCCACTCAACACGCAACGCCTCCAGAATTCGACAGAAAGTGGGGAACGGAGTGTCTTAACACTAGGTTCCCTCTGCCTACCCTGCTGTGTGCAGCGTGAAGTTGATTTATAAAAAAATATACTGCATTAACCCACCATTGGTGACTTGTATGTCTGTGAGACCGAGTGGATCGAAAAAATCGCCTAATTTTACGTCCCCCGAAATTACTTATCTCTTAATTGTATTAGGCTTTTATAGAGTAGTTAAAACTGTGGTTTCATTTAAAGTGATGCTAACGAAAACACTCTGTATATATATGTAAGATTAAAATGATTACGTTACCCAACTTAATAGTTATTAGCAAAGTCTTAGGTTTTTTTTTTTTTATGGAAAAGACAAGGCAAACGAGCGTTCGGGTCACCAGATGGTAAGTGATTACCGCCGCCCACGACCCCGTGCAGCACCAGAGGAGCTACAGGTGTGTTGCCTGCCTGCAAGGTCGGTTGGGCGCCGGAGCCCGGCATTACCTGATGCGAAACGCAGTGACATAAAGCCACTACTTCACGCCGGTTTTAAATGCCGGGGGTGGTAATGATCCGGTCGAGTCTGCCCATGCGTGTTACCATTGCTGGCGACGTGACTCTTCCACACGTAAAAAAATAGGTCAAAAATATCGGTCCGGTCGGGGATCGGAGATCGGGGTCACCAACAATGTATGTAAGTCAAATTAACATCACCAACAGAGGGTTAATAATTTATGCCTAATTACAATTAATTGATAATTTAATTAAAAATTTCATTAAACTACTATATCTTAATTCACATTATTATTATTGAAGTTATAAATTTTTAATAAAATTCAAATTAATATTTATACTTGCCTAACTAATTATAAATCTATCACGTAAAATTTGGTTCGGCACTTTATACTTCATTTTCAAGTATTACATTGTAATAATTTCATAACATGTTTTATTAAGCTAAAACTGGATTTTGGCGTCAACATGACGAAAATTTCAATGAAAATCATTAAATTTTGAACTACTTCTAAATATACCTATACAAAAATTATATAAAAATTATGTCAAAAACAAATTTTACTGGCACGCAAAATTCTTTCAAATTATTGACATATATAAGAATACGAAATAAGCCACAAAATAAGATATGCGATAGAAACATACACTTATAAATAAAAAAATAACAAACAAAGTCACACGATGCTTTTTTCTATAAGTTGTTAATATTTTACATTCATATATTTAGTTATACAACAAAAACCCTTGAAAATAATAAATAAGATCTTAAAATTATTCTTATTTTGGACAAAAAAAATCCTTGACTTTTTCCTTCTCTTCCTTCCTTTTCCACCCGGAAAAAATAGATAAATAAATCTTTTATTTATAGCTCTTGTTCTTATAGAATTGACATGAATATCAATTGAAAGAAATGAGTGGCACAATTCGAGCGTGATGTTTATTTGAATGTTGCAGTTGTAAGTTCACATTGCATTTATAAAGGGAAAGAAATAAATATGTTGAAATGTAGTTAAATTACTCTCTATATATTATATAAATTTACTCTCTGTATATTAAATTCTTTTCTATCATAAATGACTGATAGACAAGACGAAACTGCTGAGCTGAAAATCTTGGAATCTGGCATGTTGATAGGTTAGAGGAAGAAGAACGGTTCTAAGATAGGATTTTTAGAAGTTCCTACGAGAGCGGGAAAAAGCTCCTCGTTGTGCATTCTCTACCGCATTTATCTGGGGAGTGTTCTGAAGAACTGTTGACCTGTTACCTGCCGCCGAATTTTCTATCCGCACAGTACGTCACAAGCTTAAATATCATCCACACCACCTGTGTAGGATTCCACTACTTTGCGGTTTCGTAGGAACTTCCTTCCACGCACCACGCAACAGTGGAATGGCCTACGTGCGATAGTGTTTCCAGGTCGATATGATATGGATACCTTCAAAAAGCGCGTCTATCTCCACCTTAAAGGCCGGCAACGCACCTGTAGCTCCTCCGGTGTTGGGTGACGGTGATCACTTACCATCAGATGACTAGAACGCTCGTTTCTCATAATAAAAGCAGAAGTTTCTAAGCAAACAATAAAAACTAGTCATATTTTTTTTTAAATACCCAATCCAAATATAAATTTATTTTGAATTTTTCAGACAGGAATGGTAAATACAAATCAGAATAAAAGGCCCCGCTTTATCTCTCTACTGGGTGGTATAAATGTGAAACATTTGTGTTACTTTGTTCCAAGTTTTTATTTGTTTCTGGTTGGTTAAATATTTGCAGTGTAACAGAGAACACAAAAAGCTCGCTTACGGAAACAATTTAAGGAAAACAATGTTCATATTTTAGTTCAATAGGAAATTGTAATGTAATTCGCTCCAATCTAAATCATAGCATTTTTGTTATAAAAAAAAAACAAAAAAATAAGAAAGGAGAAGAAAATAAGAAGGGAGAACCCATTGAAAGAAGGAAGAAATCTTTGTTAGAAAAGAATAATTATATTATTATATATTTTTTTGAGGCCAGTTGTGGCGCAGCAGCACGAAGTGTGACTGTAAAATCGACTGGTTGTGGGTTCGATTCCCACTCGAGGAGATGAAATATTTACTTAAATTTATATTTCCATTTCTTCGCTCTGGTGTCGAGGCTAAGCGCAGCGTTGAGTTCTGCCACTCAACACGCAATGCCTCCAGAATTCGGCAGAAAGTGGGGAACGGAGTGTCTTAGCACTAGGTATCCTCTGCCTACCCTGCTGTGTGCGGGATACAGCGTGAAGCTGATTTAAATTTTATTATATTTTTTTCCTCAGTGTCCAAAATGTATATTTTTTTATTTTTGTCTTAATTTAGCTTGCTTGCTTAGACTTTAAATTAGCGTTTACTGATATATTATCATTTATTAATATGATTTTTGTTAGTAACTAGTCGTTACCTATATTTTTTTCAATATGTATGTATAAGTAGTTTTTCAAGGTCAACAAATATTATATGAACACAAAAATGAAATATAAAAGTTCTTTTCATATCACTTTTTAAAATCTCTCTTTAAATCCCCTCATTAGCCTGAATTATGTCTGAAATGCTTAAAATTTATGAGCCATACAGAACACAAAGTGCTATCTTTTGTTGAAAGTACTGAAAATGAGCAGTGGAAAGTGAATTTATCACATCAAAATATTTGGACCTTGACTCCGGTGCGAAGTCTAATTACTGCTGCATTTTTTTTTATTTTTTACTATTACGTAACCTTGTTTGTGTTTACTTTTAATGTTTATATAATAATATGTTTTATATAAATTAAACTAAAATTTCAAATTCAATTAGCTTAACACTGCATCCCGCATATAGAAGGGTAGGCAGAAGGAACCTAGTTTTGAGACACTCCGTTCCCTGCACGGCCCTGCACTATCTGCCGAGTTCTGGAGGGATTGTGTATTGGGTAGCGGAACTCAACGCCGCACTTTGCCTCGACATAGAGCAGAAATGAAAATATAAATGTAAATAAATATTTCATTTCCTCGCACGAGGATCGAACCTTTAGCCAGTCGATTTTACGGTCACACTTTGTGCTTTTATATAAATAATATATCATAATGCAAAAATGTATTGTATTGCACCAGAATAAAATGCTGATGTAGTAACTATAGCGGGTAACTATACTCTATGGTATTCACGTAATTTAGCGAGAGGCCATCAAGACGCATTGAGGCGTTTTACTATAGACATGATTGGAAGTTCCATCTATGCTCAGGGGAGTGGTTAATATAGCTAAATTATTTTAAATATTGAGGCCAGTCGTGGCACAGGGGTACAAGCGTGCGGCTGTAAACGTGATAGGGCGCGTTTCAATCGCACTAAATGTTTAAAGCGGCGGTAATAAAATATTTAAAGTTTTCATTTTTTCGGTCTGGTATCAAAATAATGTGCGTTTGAGTTCCGTCACTCAACACGCAAATAAAAAGTGAAAAGTGGAAATTTAATGGATATTACATGTAGTTCTGCCATTCAAAAAAATATTTCTTTTGAATAGCAGAACTACGTGTAATATCTTTAGGCCTAAAATTACGATTTTTACAATATACAGAGTGGACAGAGCGAATTTAGTTTTAAGACACTCCGTTCTCAATTTTTCGGTTATTTTTCAAGATATTGTGAGTTGACTAGAAGAACTCAATGCCGCATTTTGTCTTTGAGAGCAAAAAAAATGAATATAATGATCACTAATTATCACTAATTGGGTTGCCGAGCAATTATTTTATAAAAAAAGATCATCTTTTCGTACTAGATTGTCTATTGAGGAACAAAATATAAGAATTTAAACAAACATTTCGTCACATATCGCACTGGTCTGGCTAACAATTTTCCAATTGCAAAGTTCTATGCAAAGTTAGAAAATTGTTTTGCTGTTTCTTATACATATTCGGTCCTATACAAAATAAATGGATATAAAGAGGAAATCGGTGACAGAAATAATTCTGTCACCGATTTCCTCTATAAAAAATATATAAATATTTTTTATTAATTCATTAGCTTTCAGAAAGTCCATTCAAATTAGCTGTCAAATACAGTATATTTAAAAAGTTTTTATGTCAAGTCACTCTTCGTCACAATCTTTGGTGTAAAGATTTTTCTCATTAAGGATTTGTCAATATCGTGAAAAAGATTTGAGCATATTTTTTATAAAGTATAAAGAGTTCACGGGCTTTTGGTTTTTAATTAAAAATTAACAAGTTTTATACAGAAACCATTTTAAAACGTTTTAAGTTTGGAACATTTTTAAATTTTTAACATTCAATATTATATTTTCTTATTCTATATGTAAAACACATTTAACAACTTAAACTAAAGTCACAATATCAAGAATATCACTTCAATATTTCATATATTATATTTAATTTAGAATTTAAGAAAATTTACAAATAATTGGGGCCAGTCCTGACGCAAGGGCACAAAGTGTGCCTGTAAATCGACTGGTTGTGAGTGCGATCCCGAGGAGTTGAAATATTTATTTACATTTATATTTTCATTTCTTCGCTCTAGTGTCGAAGGGAAAGCGCGGCGTTGAGTTCCGCCATTCAACACGCAATGCCTCCAGAAATTGACGGAAAGTGGGGGATGGAGTGTCTTAACACTAGGTTCTCTCTGCCTACCCTGCTGTGCGCGGGGTACAACGTAAAGTTGATTTAATTTGATTTTTTTTACAAATAAACCTACTTACTTGAGGCCAGTGGTGGCGCAGTGGCACGAGGTGTGACTGTAAAACCGGCTGGTTGTGGGTTCGATTCCCACTCGAGGAGATGAAATATTTACTTAAATTTATATTTCCATTTCTTCGCTCTGGTGTCGAGGTTAAGCGCGGCGTTGAGTTCTGCCACTTAACACGCAATGCCTCCAGAAATCGGCAGAAAGTGGGGAACGGAGTGTCTTAACACTAGGTTCCCTCTGCCTACCCTGCTGTGTGCGGGATACAGCGTGAAGCTGATTTAAACCTACTTAGTCAGCACTATTTATATAAAACATCTTATATTACTTCAACTATAACAAAATTACTAAATTCAGAAAATTTTTCAAAAGTGACCCCGAACATAGATATAGTAAAACAACAAAATGATAAAGACAAATAAACACTATACTCGTATACCAGAATTGACCCCAAAAATCTAATGAAAGAGAGACGATGTTGTCAACTGAGCGACCCGCTGGGATGATTACAAGGTGCGGCTGTCCTGATCTTGTTACGCAGCGTGTGGCAAGTCATTTGAAGGCTTTTTATGTTTTATATATACGTGTATATATAGGAAATAAAATAACAGAAATGGGAAATAAAATCGCTTTTAATTGAGTAATATTTGGCGAAAACAAGAAAAAAATTGATTAGTGAAAAATATTTTGTGAAAATTAGAGGTTTATAATAAATACTAATATTGTTGTTGTGCTGTATATCAAATTATTTGTACGAAAAAAAAACGTTTAGATCTAAAAATATAGTGATGATGAACATAATTTTTTTCTATACGTCTAAGGAATTACTGGATTAGATAGGTGACGTTAAAAAAAAAACAATCATGGCGGCTGTGGGACGCCATTGGACTTAGTGAAAAAAAAAATCGTTTCGAATACCACAATATGGACATCAAATTCAAGAGCTCAATACGAGGATTTTAAAAAAAGGTATATCATGATTATCATAACCTTAATGAATCCTAACAAAAAAATTAAAAATAAAAAAATATTTATAAAAACAAAAACAGATTATCAGTCAGGATCTATAAGTAATTCTTCAATCAATAAAATCTTTACCAGGAACCCTGCATAATTTAAAGAGCCCCGACTGTTAATCCTAATAAACTATTGGGCTTGTTTATTTTCTTTTTAGTTTTATGCAGTCCGGGTATTTGTTTTTATATATATATATATATATATATATATATATATATATATATATATATATATATATATATATATATATATGTATATATAAAAATATACATATATATATATATATATATATATATATATATATATATATATATATATATATATATATATATAACAAAATTTATTTAATTATATTTATTTAATTTTATAACAAAATTACAAGTGATTTAGTCCCACCGTCCACAAAACGGAAATTGAATCCACAACCATTCACACTCACAACAACGATCCTTTAGTTAAGACCAAAATGCACTACGATGCAACGACGTGATTTAATGTTAAATGTACAGTATAATTTTGCTACATCACGTCGTAGACAATACCTACGCCGTAGATAGCGGTCAAGCTACTAATCGAATCGTCCAAGTAATTAAAGTGAGCTAATACCCTATTTTAGAATCCGGTGACCGGAAATGATGGTTACTATCGCAGGGTGTCATTTAAGCTGCGAAATTAATCAAACTAAGTCACTTTGTTGAAGGTTTTGGGTAAATCTTTTCTATGGGAATGGTTGGATTTAAATTACAGGTAAATTTTCTTTTTTTACATACATTATTTGTATTGATTAGAAGAAAGAAAAACGAATTTAAGTAATGAAATGTGGAAACATAAAATTTTTTATCAGCTTCACACTGTATCCCGCATGTGGCACTTTCTGCCAAATTTTCAAGGTATGGCGTGTTGAGTGGCGGTACTCAACGCCGCGCTTTTGTTTCTGTACTTAAGCAAAAAAAATGAAAATATTAATAAATAATAATCCATTGCCTCGCATGGGAATCGAACCCATAATGGTCTCGTTATAATCCCACTTGCACCTCTACGCCACGACGGTCTCAAAATAAAAATAGAAATATCGATATGATTGTGTATTTCAAAATGCTTCCATAAAATGTGTTAATTCCGTATTAATCATACAAGTTTGTTCAAAGCTTCACAGATACTCTTTTAATTCTAAAACAATAATACGAGTGCAGAGTAAATAATATTGAATATGAAATGGAACGAATATCAAAAACAACGAGAAAAATGGAAATAAAAATATTTACTTTATATTATTTGATAAGCATTATACATTATACTGCTAATAATAAAAAAATATAAAATTTTCTCCCGTTGACTTAACTTGTTTGAGGCCGTCGTAGCGCAGTGGCAAAAATGTGCATCTATCAACGTGACAATTGTGGGTTCGATCCTACTCTAGGGAAATAATTATTTAATATTGTCATTCTTTCGCTCTAGTAACTAAGCTAAGTTGCGTGTTGAGTTTCGCTGCTCAACATGCAATGTCTCCAAAATATGGCGCAAAATAGAGAATACACAAAAAAAAATTAAAAAAAAATAAATTAGCTTCACGCTGTATCCCGCACACAGCAGGGTAGGCAGAGGGAACATAGTGTTAAGACACTCCGTTCCCCACTTTCTGCCGAATTCTGGAGGCATTGCGTGTTGAGGGGCAGAACTCAACGCCGCGCTTAACCTCGACACCAGACCGAAGAAATGGAAATATAAATTTAAGTAAATATTTCATCTCCTCGAGTGGGGATCGAACCCACAACCAGTCGGTTTTGCAGTCACACCTCGTGCCGCTGCGCCACGACCGGCCTCAAAATAAAAATAAGTCAAGTCCGGCCTCAAAGTAATACAAAAAAAAGAAAATCGTCATTATATTCGCGTCCTATTAAATTTACGATAGTTATCTCATATCCTTTGTTTTTGCCTCACATCGTCACTTAGGTGAAACCGTTTTTTTTACTTCGTTATGTCGTTTTATCTTCTGTATTTCACCACCATTTTGGTACCTAAAAACGCTCTACAAAAACAACTAGTTTATCGATATTTTATGTCTTATAAATTTGTTGCGAATTTGATTTAATTTTTTTTTCAAACGTTCCGTTCTCACTAACCGCGACGACTTCTTTTCATCACTTTCCGCCGAATTATGAAGGTATTGCATGTTGAATGGCGGAACTCAACGCCGCACTTTGCCTCGTTACTGGAGCAAGTAAATTAAAATATTAACTAATTTACTACCCCGTGTGAGTGTGTGTAAAACAGTTTTAAAGCTTTATATTTTAAGACAATCCCTACAAGTGCTGGTCCTAAAAGCCAATATTGGTTTTAATCTGTATATAAAATTCGTAATTACAGCATACAAAGACTTTCCATAAAATATTTTTGGACTACTATTAATTACTATTCGTTACACTTGACGGCATAGTGGAAGCGGCCTTCATTTGGTTAAAATATTTCCTGCAAAAGGTATATATTATAAAAGCATTTTAATCAATTTGTAGTAAAGCTTTGGCTTGTAAATTAATTTATAAAATGGCGTAAATCAAGGCAGCAGCACAGCTTGATTGATTCATCGATTGTAGGTTCAATTCCTACTAGGGGGAATGAAAAAATTTCAAAACCTCGCTCTGGAAAAAGATAAAGCGCAGCGTGCAGCACCGGCAATGTCTTAAGAGCTATAATTAAATTAATAACATAACACACTAAGACTGTAATGGGTGTAAAAACATCTTAGTTTTTAAAACTAATGAAACTATTGATGAATTATATGAATTTTTGAACAACTTACTTTTGTCAAGTTGGGCCTTTTTTAATAAATATATTTAGTAATTTGTATACATTTTTGTAAAAAAACTCAGAAAAAACTAAATTTGAAAATACGACTTGAACAGTTGACTATACAAGACAAGACCATAATATTTTTTTTTCATAAGAAAAAGAAATTCATATACAAATCAACACTTTTTATTTCCGTCTAATACAATATATTGCCCTTAATCTGTCTAACTTTAATAAATTAAATATTGAAATAATATACAGATTTCTCTCCTCACAAGTGTGACAAAAAAAATAAAATTCGTAGGGAATTTTTGATTCCTCAGTAATTTTCAATTTTTTTTTCTACTGCCATAGAAATGAGACAGAAATTCTTCTTAATTCTTAACACTTTCGTCAGCTCGTCGACACATGCTAGTAGAACTTCCATTTTAAATTTTCGTAGATATCTATATATGTATATACTTATATCATAAATAATCATTTTATTCAATTATAATCTCTATATTCGCACTAAGTTTACATTTCATGAGCTACTACTACAACTAGCTTTACGCTTTATCCCTAGCGGGGTAGTCACAGAGAACGGAGCGCCAAACGCTACGGTAATTATCGATGTCAATACACCAAGGAGGCAAGCGTGTAGTAAAAATTGCGTGAGAACGATTTCTCCCGTGCGTTCAAGGGCTACAAACAACTCAGGAGAATACACAAAAGTTTAAAGCACTGTGACAAAAACTAAAGAGTGTAGTGACTAAACACCAAATGTACTCGAGTCTTTTACACCCACATAGCCTGTAAGTTTTATGCAATGTCTCGTGAATTGAGCGGTGAGTGTCTTGACACTAGAATCTCCCTTACTACTCTACTATTCAAGATACGTCGTGAAACTAAAAAATATATCATTTGTTTCATTAAACCTTCTCAATAAGAAGCTTACATTATGTTTATTTCATTTTCGTCCTTTGACTAAAATTTTTAATTTTATATAAAGGCCACTCGTGGCGCGTCGGTGAAAAGCGTAAAAAAGAGGTAGCTTGGATGACACACAAAAGGGAAACAAAAATGTCTTAATGAGAATGGAGTGTTTTATCACTGGTTGGTTCCCAGGTTCCCTCTGCCTACTCATTACATATACGTATAGCAAGATTGGTACAAATAAGCCTTAATTCATTTTAATTTGATGTAACAAAGGTACCCAGACAATACAGCGGACAATCTATGAAACACTAAACATACTATACATTCGTGATACGTACCATTGTTTGGACAATAGTCTGTTTGTGTACAAATACAGGGTGTGTTTGGTTAGACCCTCCCTGCGGAATCAGTGGAAGTAGGTAGGTATGATTTAAAAGGCACTCAGCTGAACTATGTGGAAGTTTCAAATATAAAGACGGCACCGATAGATTAAATGGTGTTTGAAGAAAGATTCCTTATTTCACAATAGTGGTTTAAAAATAAATTAGCTTCACGCTGTAGGGCAGGGTGACAGAGGGAACCTAATTTTAGTACACTCCCCGCTTAAAACTTTCCGCCTATTTTTTCAACACATTGCGTGTTTATTGGAGAAACTTAACGTCAGATTTTTTCCTTGGCGCAGAGCGAAGAAATGAAAATATTAATAAATAATAATTCATTCCCCCGCGTGGGAATCGAATCCACAACCGTTGCGTTACAGTCATATATAGTGTATAGTATATATGACTGTATAGTGTTTTCATTTATAAATAATACATGCTGATAATGTGTTGACTTTTATGCTCGATTGAATGTAAGTAAGATCAGTACCCGCTTGTGCACTTTATTTTTGAATAAGATATGGGATGGTACACAAGTTGTGAATACGTACGTAATTCATAATATACCGTGGATTAAAATACATTTGAGGCCAGTCGTGGCTCAGCGACACGAAGTGTGACTGAAAAATCGACTGGTTGTGGGTTCGATCCCCACTCGAGAAGATGAAATATTTACTTAAATTTATATTTCCATTTCTTCGCTCTGGTGTTGAGGCTCAACGCGGCGTTGAGTTCTGCCACTCAACACGCAATGCCTTCAGAATTCGGCAGAAAGTGGGAAACGGAGTGCCTTAACACTAGGTTCCCTCTGCCTACCCTGCTGTGTGCGGGATAAAGCGTGAAGCTGATTTATTTTATTTTATAAAATATGTCAATATTTTTTTAGCTTTACACTGCACCAGTGTCAGCAGAGAAGACCTAGTATAAAGACACTCCATTTTCCACTTTCCTCTCAATTTTCGAGACATTTGGTGTTGAGTGATGCGAATCGCTGTACTTTATACTCTTACCAGAACTATTAAATGAAAATTATACATTTCTCCAGTTGAGATCGAACCCACAATCGATTTATCGCGTTAACCGTCAGACGCTGTGCCGCTGCCCAACGACAACATTTAGATTTTCTAAGCAAATCATTCTACCTTTTCAGTTTATGCTGAAAATTTGGGTTATAGTATAATTTAACGGTTTTCATACTCGTCATTTTGCTTTGAATACGCTTAATTATATTTTCTATTAAGATAATTTGACTCGTAATAATAACTATACACATTAATTACTGAAACAAAGTGATATAAATTTAAGTCTAATCAAGAATAAGATTAGACTTAGCTTTGAACAAATTTGTTCGTGTAAAGGTTTTTATATTGTTTTTTAGATGAGAACGAAAGTGTATTAATGAGAAAAGAATTTTAAGGAAGAAAGGAATACTCTAAGTTCCCAGGTTCCTACTGCCCATCCTGCTATTTAGGGATGCAGTGTGAACCTATAAAAAATAATAAAATTTCTGGCGTGGGCACAAGACTATCCTGGAATAGACACGGACCACCCAGACCAATATTCCTACGTCCATAGTCCCATAGAGATTTCATTACATAATCATGCGCTTTGTCCTACGATAAGCAAAGAGATTATAAAAAAAGCACTGCTAATAGCAGTGTTTTTCTTTATACAGAAATATAACGTTAAAAATTAAATGTTCGAATCAAGCAAATCATGGTTATGTTACTTTAATATGAAATTTCATGGAACCAGTTATTTCACACATGGCACAAGCGTGTGGAAATGAGCGCAACAGTTATGGATTCGATTACTACTCGAGATTTTTTTATTTTTTTTTATTTCCTTGCTTCGGTAACGGCACAAAACGCGGCGTTGAGTTCCGCAAATCAACATGCCTCCAGAATTCGGGAGAAAATTGCAAACAGAATTGTCTTAATGGGAACGGAGTGTCTTAACACTAGGTTCGCAGGTTCCTTCTCCCTACCCTGCTACGTACGGGATACAGCGTGAAGCTAAAAGAAATACTTACAGTTGCATTAACAAGTAAATTTAATGAAATTTCTTGTTTATGTAGAAAGTCAGAGCATTTGATGTTTATTAAGTTAAGATTATGACATTTCGAGTTGCTCTCGTGTATAGAACTACGAACCAACTTTAGCCAAACAATGTAAATAGTCTTCATAACTTCTATATTTAATTGTCATCAAAATACCTGCATTGAGTTGTATTATTTGCTATATTGTATTGTTTTGGTAAATGTCCATAATAGCTTTGTATTTTTATTTGATATAGTCGGTTCGATGCTTTATTATGATATCTGTCTGAATGGAAATTAACTAATATATGTAATGCTAAATTTATATAAATGAAAAAATATATGTCTGTTTCTATATACATAACCTACATTTCTATATATTATTATTAGCCTGTACTACAGTAATGTTACTACATTATAGTTTACATATTTTTACTTAATCATCAAATTACATCGACTTTTCAGTGTTTTTTATCTTTATACTTAATGGCAGATTTTAGTACTAAGCGAGTGTTATTATGAGCTCAGTAAATCCCAGATGGAGACAGTAAAATATATCGCTAAAAAGAGATAGGTGCAAGTTATGTAAGAAGTCTTTATAACCGACTTCTGTAAAAGAAGAAGAAGGAGGTTAGTTAGGTTAGTAATTCGATTGTATTTTGTAGTTTATTTACCTCAGAACTTTTGACTGGGTGAACTGATTTTGATGATTCTTCTTTTATTTGAAAATTATTGCTTCCATTTCTGACAATGGTACCCAGAAAATCACATAAGTCTAAAAATTTTGCGCATTAAGTATTTGCATGATAAATGGACGAATAATTCAATATCCCGCCAACTTCTTTTTTAGGGTTCCGTACCTATTCAAGAAAAAAAGGAACCCTAATAAGATCACTTTGTTGTCTATCCTTCTGTCTGTCTGTCTGTCTGTCGAAAGCCTTTATCTCAGGAACACTTGGAGACATAGAATTGAAATTCAAACTACATTCTTAGATCTACGGCCTACGATTTCTTGAAAAATAAATTCTTCATTAACTTAAAAAAACACGTATTTCGACACAATCAAGTGAATTACAATTCATAGTACTTACGGTAGACCTAGAATTAAATCTGACAGCTTGCATGTATAAGTAGTACTAGTTCAGAAAAAAAATCTGAAAACTACATATTTGTAGTTAAATCTTAACAATAATAGTCTTACATAGTGAAAAACGCATATTTCACCATTATAGAGGGAATCAAAATTAAAAGGGTACTCTGATTAATCTAGAATTATGAAATTTGGCACCTAGCATCTACAGGTAGTACTGAATCTAAAAATTATACATTGTGGTTAAATCTTAAAAAATAAAAGGGGGCAAAATTGGGTATCTAACTCGCTAGTTCAAGTGAGGTATGTAATGAAAAGGCTTTGGCTAAGCTAATCCTGAATTTCAGAAAAAGCTCGAGACCTCCAATTTTTGTACGGAAACCTTGGTAAGCGAGCTCGACTAGCACTTGTCCTGTTTTTTTTTATTGGAATGGATACATTTCAAGGGTTGCTTTATGAAAGTTTGGTTAGGTTTTGATTATAAGATAATATTTAAATATTGAAAATTATAATAATTATTAAGATTTTTTTTTTGTTTTATATAGAACATTTTTTTTCTAAGAATGAATTAATATTATTTTATACATTTATATATTTTAATAAAAAATAAATAAATCAGCTTCACGCTGTATCCCGCACACAGCAGGGTAGGCAGAGGGAACCTAGTGTCATAAGACACTTCGTTCCCCACTTTCTGCCAAATTCTGGAGGCATTGCGTGTTGAGTGGCAGAACTCAACGCCACGCTTTTGCCTTGACACCAGAGCGAAGAAATGAAAATATAAATTTAAGTAAATATTTTATCTCCTCGAGTGGGGATCGAACCCACAACCAGTCGGTTTTATAGTCACACTTTGTGCCACTGCGCCACGACTGGCCTCTATATATATTTTAAATAAAATGAAAATGATTTTTTTTTATAATTTCATAATAATATCTAATAGTCTACCAAAACTTTTTTAAATTTGATGTGAAATTATAATATATATTCGCATAAATGCTTTTCTTGCTAAATAATAAACTTCCTAATATACTGTCCTTATATTTGATAGATGTCTGGTTAACTTGTATGAAAGTCGCAAGAGAACAAAACTTTAGGGATAGTTAAATTAATCAGTGTGTTCCAAAGACAGTTCCACTTTAGTCTTATGATATGTGATGAATAAATAAATTCATGTCTAAACCAAAATTACAAAAATAAAGATAAAAATATTATTATAAACCAATATTTTTATTTCAATTTACAACAAAACTGCTATAAGTATCTATATTTTCTATTATCTTTGTATAGTATAAAACAAAATCCCTTTCCATAGATATGAGCGTGATGTTTTCAAATTATGCAATGGTTTTAATGCTGTTTTTGCTATCAGAAAAAGCGATTGAAAACATTTTTTTATGTAGGTATAAAACGTGTATATTACATGAGAGTAAAGCCCAAAATATTAAAAAATATAATATTGTAATAAAAATATTTTTATTTGTACATCAGTCAAATATATAATACTATAGGCATAGGCCTATTATTTTATAAACTTAAATATATGAATAAATAATGTAAAAAAATATGAAAAGTTGTATCAAAATCAATATACAAAAAAAATATATACAAATAAGTATTCTGAATAAATAAATATAACTTTGAAGTTTAATACTTCAAATATATCAAGCTTGTACGTACAAATATTATATGATCTTGCGAGTAAAAGAAGATATTATACATTTTGTTAAAAATACTTTTGTGGAAAAAATATAAAAGTCAAGCATCTGAAAGTGCCTCGCAAGCTCCTTATACGTGAGGCTGCTTAACTTTATATTATTTTTTGAATCAGCAAAATTTGAACTATGAATATTTTTATACCACACTGTCATTTTTAGTGTTAAAATGTATTTATTTTATACGATTTTCGTATTAGTTTTTGTATTTTATGTAACGTTACCTAGAAGCGGATTTTGTGATTTTGTAGTAGGCGCACAAATAAATTTAGCTGGTCTTCTATTAACAATTATACATTGTACTAAATCATAGTGAATATGATAAGTTGAAATATGATGGGTACCATTAATTCTAAAATTTTAAATATTTTTTTTATTTCTTGCATAGCGCAAAATTATGCAGTGAGCAGCGTAATATTATAAAAAAGTATATTATGATAAGTCACTCCGTTTTTAATTTTTGTTCAATTTTCAGTTCGCTCATTACTGAAACCTGTGTTGGTTGGCCGTTTCTGAGTTACGTGACGTTTTATATATGTATAAATTTTGCATAATTTATGCATATTATGTATGTATAAATAATGCAAAATTTAAGAACAATTGGGTACCCAAATCTTATCATTCATATATTCTTATAAAAAAATCAATTATCGTTAAAACAGAATAGTGACTAATCGATGACTTCTTAATCGATGCTTTGACATTAAATAAAAAACATATATTTATGAGATAAAATATTTTAGTAGGGTAAGTATTCGAGATTTTTTTGTTCCATTGAATATTATTAAATATACATTATTAAATCTAAATATAATTTTTCAAAAGTTATATTAACATAACGTATATGCTGAGGCCGGTCGTGGCGCAGAGGCACAAAGTGTGACGAGGCGAAAGTGGGGAACGGATTGTCTTAACACTAGGTTCCCTCTGCTTACCCTGCTGTGTGCGGGATACAGTGTGAAGCTGATTATGAATGTATATATGAGGTCCATAAATTCATGTTACTGTAAAAAATATTAAATTAAAAATGTTATGATGTAGCTTTTCAAATGTACTCAAACTGGATACTTTTTGTTATATGCATCTGCACAAGCCAGCTAATCTAGTGAACTACTAAAACTAGAACTCCATTCTTAGTTGTTTTATTGTTTCACAAAATCGTTATTGTTTACGTTCTCTTATGAAATCCGTTAACCCACTTTTCGATTGCATGCATTTTATTGGACTCCTCGTAAATACAACCTCTGTATGGGAAATACAATGAATATTTTTATGCTGTATCGTATATATAAATTATATTTTATTTTTAAAAGTAACGGCAATATGGCGCAGTGGATCTTATTTATTTATTTATTTATTTATTTATTTAGATTCACCAGTGGTAAATTACATTCATTTTACAAAAATATTAACATTTTAATTCTATATTACTACTAAATGCATTACCTTTTAAGGCGAATACCTCATGCAATATAGGAGACTAGTGTATCAAAGTTAAAAATAAATATATATATATTAATTATTGGTAAAGTCTAACTACATAAATTTAAAAAGGATAAGTTACTATAATTTGTTAAGAAAAAAAAATAACGATAATGGTAAAAATTACATAAGTAATAAAAATAAATATCATAAAAGAGAAATAAGAAACAAGAAAATATCAGGGGCGTTTTGTTGCGTTTCTGCGAAATCTAAGCACAGAGTCTCTAAATGGATCTAAGGCGCAATCAACATTTAATATTTTACAAAAGCGAGACATAGGGGAATTTTTACCTAAAATAGATCTCCGGAAAGGTACTTCGAGAAGGTTAGACGGCATGCGTGTACTTCTAGGCACTTTAAAGCAGAATGATTGTACTAAAGAGGTATTATCATATATATTATTAATGCTTTTGTATAAGAAAAGCGAATCTAATATTTCTCTTCTTTTTTCTAAGCTGTCTAACCTAAAATACACAAGTCTATTTGCGTAGCTTTTTAGTGTCCTCGATTTACCTAACGAAAAAGCAAGATGGTGTAAGAAACGCTTTTGTAGTCTCTCGATTCTCAGACAGTGAGAAGCGTAATGAGGTCTCCATACAACACTTGCGTACTCTAATATACTCACTACTAAGCTCTTGTATAGGGATATTTTAGTACAAGCTTTTTTAAATATTTTAGAGTTTCTTATTACAAATCCAAGCATTTTACTGGCCTTACTAATAATGTTGTCTATATGAGGCACAAATGTGAGCTCCTTATCGAAGATAATACCCAAATCTCTAATTGTTTCTACAGTATTAACAGGAGAGGCCCCTATGTAATATTTAGTGGATGTTAGTCGTTTCTTCTTTGTAAAAGTTATATGAGAGCATTTATTGGTATTAAGTATCATGCCATTCAGCTTACACCAATTATATAGGCTTGTTAGATCCTCCTGTAGTAAGCGAATATCGTTTGGATTATAGATAGTTTTGACAATTTTTAGATCATCAGCATACATAAATGGAGTAGAGAAAAGGAAAATATTAGGTAGATCGTTTATAAATATATTAAATAAAAGTGGACTTAAATGTGAACCTTGGGGAACCCCAGATGTCATATTACATTTTATAGATTCATATCCATTAGCTACAACGTAGAACTGCCTTTCTGTGAGGTATGATTTTAGCCAGTTTAGTAAAGAATTAACGACTCCATATGAAGACAATTTTTGAAGTAGTACGGAAGTAGGTACTAAATCAAATGCTTTACTAAAGTCAGTATAAATGACATCAACTCTATTTCTCTTGTCGACCGCATCTATTAACATTTCACAAAAATTTACTAAATTTGTACATGTAGACCTACCATTGATAAATCCATGCTGGTGAACATTGAACATTTGCTTAAAGTAATGAAAAAGATTCTGATATACTAAAGATTCAAGAATTTTGCCAAACACAGATAGTATTGAAATAGGTCTGTAGTTCTTGACATTTGTTTTGTCACCGCTTTTAAAAATTGGAACAATCTTTGCAATTTTCCATTTAATAGGAAAGATTCCAGTTTTAAGTGACTCATTATATATTTTTTCTAAGGGTAAAGCAAGCAATTCAGCGCAATGTATCAAATAGGCTGGAGAGACATGGTCAGATCCAGAACTTTTGTTGTGATCTAGTTTTTTTATAGCACAAATTATTTCGCTATGGGTTAGATGTACGCAGGATAAGCTACGACTATCAAAATTCTGAATGCTTAAATTCTGTTCGATTTTTTTATAGTCGTATAGTGAATCGTAGTTTTGAGCATAGGTAGATGAAAAATGTGATACAAATAGATTGCAGATATTTTGACCTCCTGATTGACTTATATTATCACATTTCATTTCAGCTGGATATGAACTGGTGATATTTTGTTTTTTGCGTTTTAAAAAAGACCAGAAAAATTTACTATTAGAAGTGACTTTATCTTCAGTGAATTGAACATATGCATTATAGCACTGTATCGACAATTTTTCACATCTTTTCTCGAGTAATTTTAATATTATCTCGTCCATAGGGTTATTGTATTTTTTGTATCTCTGTCTTACAATTTCCTTCTCCTTAATTCGTTTAATCAGAGTATGACTGAACCAAGGTGGATGCTTTAAACCATGTACAATTTTTATTTTTGGTATGTAGAGATCCATTGACTTATATATAACGTCATACAAAATATCCACCATCTCGTTTACATTCGTACACAAGGAGAACCTGGTGTCCCAATTAACAGCAGAAAGGTATTTATTTATTGATTTATAATCAGCTTTAGCATAAGCATACTTCAGACTAGAACTATTCAAACTTAGCGTGGGAGCTGTTTTGTTTATAGACGTGCTAACATTTATTAGTAAAGGTGGATGCAGCGGGTCAGTACGGATTAGTCTTCTAGAGGGGGATTCGACTGATACTTGAGGATAATCCAAGTTAAACAACACAAGATCTAAAAGCTTATTTTGGTAGTTTTTTATGTGATTTAATTGAGTGAGATTGTTAATAAGACAGAAATCTATAAATGTTTTTGCAGCACAGGACATACGGTAGTTATTATCAATCAAACTCCAATCAATATAACTCATATTAAAATCTCCGATAATAAGCACACCAAAATTAATTGTATCAACTATGTTATTGTAATTATTTATAAAATGATCTAGCACAACTTCATTGACTGGTGGCGGAATATAGGCTACACAAATAGCTAATTTTATATTTTTATTTAATTCTAAAGTGATCCATATGTCTTCACAAGCACTATCCCAATTTATGTTTCGTTTAGAATTAATATGGTTGGAAACTGCCACTAATACTCCCCCACCATTCAGTTTCTTGGAGTTAACCACGTTGCGATCTCTTCTATAGACATTGTAGTTTGCACTAAAAAGTTCTGAATCATAAATACCAGTACATAGCCAAGTTTCAGTAAGTACTATGAGGTCGTAGTTATTACAGCATACATTATTTAAGAATTCGTGAGTTTTAGTACGTAAGCCTCTAACATTTTGATAATAAATATTTAGCGAATCGAATTTTAAAAAATTATAAGTGGAATAATTACATGCAGTAGAATAAAACAAATATGTACAATTAAGTAAGCTTATCTAAGTAGTCCATGTTAGAAATCACTTTATAGTCCGAAACGTCAGTTTTTCTCATAAAAATTCTTCCATTACGCACCCACACGTGTTTATAATTCAACTCCTTAGCTTTGTGCCGAGCAGCTGCGTGAAGTAATTTAGTTGCACTTGAAAGATGCTCGCATACATAAATAGGGGATTTGTTCCCGTTAATGCCAAGATGAGAAGAGTTTAATTTTTCATTTGGATCTTGTAATATTAAGTTATTATTTTGTGCAAAAAAATATTAAAAAAGATAAAAATAGAAATTTCTCTATTTAAAATCCCGGCAAATCCTATCATGAAGATAAACTATTTAAAATTCCAAGTTTTTCAATTTTACGAAAAATATCTGAGAAAGAACTTTTTCTATCTTTCTTATTGTTTTGAATCTAAAGTTTCATAGTGACTTTAAATTGTTATCTGATTGTTTCGGAATGTTATTTTCACAAAAATTATGTAAGAATTATTGATCTATGCTAATACAATAAAAATCATAAATTAATATTTTAAAAATAATCTATAAAAGGAATATAAAAATATATTAGAAATTTAAAAATGCACCACACAAAAACTCTAATAGATAAACACCACCATCTACTTACGAGTACATTCTATTTATTGACACTAATACAATGAGCCCAAACGCCATTTATTTGCTTTCAATTGGAGAAGAGTTAGAGATACTACGGAGTTCAGATGAAACTGTGTGTGTGTGTGCGTGTGTGTGTATATGTCAGGTCAATATCAGGTCAAAGTTACTTTGCGTAGGCAATATTATTATAGTTTTTGTGGATTCGAATCCCACTCAAGGAAATGAAATATGTTGAATTTTAATTTTTCTCGCTTTGGTAACAAGGAAAAATGCGGCATTGAGTTCCCCATACAACATGCAATACCTGAATTTGAAAGCAAGTGGGAAACGGAAGTGCCTTAATGGGAGCGGAGTTTTTTAACACTAGGTCCCCAGGTTCCCTCTGCCTCGCCTACCGTGTACCCAGCACCGCGTGAATTTAAAAAAATATATTTAATTAAAATGTATGATTTTCACGCGTCATATATTTTAAATAAATTTTGACGGAAAATAAAACACAGAGTTTTTGACATTAGTTTTTCTTTGTCTTTCACTCGAGAAAAGCGTCAGAATAAACTAAAAAAAACTCCATAATATTGATATTTAGTTTGATTGTTTCATTCATATCAATTCCCATGAAGCTACGCTAAACGAAGGCTTTTCGAACCTAATGCAAAGGAAATTGGAAAAGCAAAGCCAAACAGCCCGCGGTTTGGGTTATTGCTTTACGGAAATGAAAAATAATATAAACGGATGTTTCAGAAAAATAACTTTAGCAACAGGCAAATTCTATTAATCTTAAATTTAATAATAACGTGCCTTATAGTTAGTAATTATATTACTTATTTACAAAACGTATAAAATTTTTGAATGTAGTGGGACTCGAACCCGCGTCTTCTAGAAACCGACCAGGCGCTCAGATGAATGTATAGCTTAATGGTCATGGCGTCTGGTCAGTTTGCAGTAAAAAAAATTATACGTTTTTAAATAAGTATTTTTCTTCCCTAAGGGTGGAATAACACTTTAAAAATGTTAAAAGCAATAAATATTATTATTTAATTTAAATGATCTTCTATTCAAACTTGACAATTTGTTATCGAAAACTTTTAAGCTGCTTTGATATATAAAAAATTTATTATTGTGATTAAAAAATATTATTAGATCAAAGTCAGTTGAAAGTTTCGTTTGTTTAGTTAAAACAAACGAAACTTTCAAGCAAAAATTAGACAAAAAGTTAGCGAAAAAATATCTATATATTCACAATAATAATTAATACAGTGTAGAAACTTTTTATTATTCGTACCACATTAATTTACTTAAGAAAAATATTATATATGCTTCGGGAAGCACATCTATTGCGCGGATTAAGAAATTCAAATTAATAAATTGAGATATCTGATTCACTTTTCTAAGTTAAATAATTAGAATTGATTATAAAAACTGTATTATATTTTTTTTTAATAAATGAAAAAAGATTTTTCGATTTGACTTGACTGTCATAAAGGTATATTTTTCTTTCTTTTTATTATAAAATATTTCTACCCAAAGCATAACTTAAAAAATTACACAAAATGCACAACGAAATAAAAATATTCAGTTTCTGCGAAAATAATAGCACGTATCAAGGCTATAAAAAATTGTATGAATAATGTATGGCAAATACAAAAGAAAATCGTCATCCAGAAAATCTATTTAAATGTATGCAGTCAATGTTATTTTGTATCAACTTGTAATTGAGAATAACGAAAAAAGATTGCGGCTTATAGTTGGCTATAACAAAATATGGCACATTTATTACAGTAAGACGGAAAACAGTAAAAATAATTTATTTCTCCTTTTACCATAGCAATTTTTCTTATTTTACTGGTGTGTATAGATTTATTTAACTATTTTTGGCAGCGACTGATGGATGTGGTCTGATGAAATCAAGAACAAGATAAAATACTTGAAAATTAATAATATTATCTTTAATCAATACAAATAATTTTGTCGCTATATTATGGTCTACCTGTGCAGGTATACTTGTGCAGTTACAACGGAGTGTATGTGGGACTAGACCTGTGCAATTTTTTAGACTGTGCAGGCGACCGGCGCAGAATCGAAAATCAATTCTTTTCAGTGACACCGCACGGTGTACCTGTGCTTGTGTGTGGGTACGTTGGTTGTATTACAATTTCTCATGACTGTATTATAGGAGTAAGTGCGAGTATTTGTTGTTTTCTCTTCCATTCTGGTATAGATTTTAAAATGACAATCTAAGTTAGCTTACAAAAATTAAAATTAGAATGACAATGTTTATCACTTTTTCATTGCATTTACATTAAAATGATTGCAAGAACTGTCAATGCCAGTGCGTCATCGTCCTCAATCAACATCATCACAGATAAAACTGAAGACCGCTTGGGTTCACCGGAATGTTCCCACACATGCTATTATGGTTGACCTGCCAGTTATGTTGGTATGCTGCGTATCGTGTATGGCCGTCTTTAGGAGCCAGTCGTGACGCAAGACCAAGTGTGCGACTTAAACACGAGAGGCTGTGATTCTCAATGAAGACAATAAAATATTTAATATATTCATAAATTTTTTTGCACTGCCTCCAGCATTCGTCAGAATGCTGTTAGTGTCGTAACACTAGGTTCCCAGATTTTTTCTGTCTATCCTGCAATGTGCGGAATACAGGTGAAGCTAAACAAATATATTTAATATATATATATATATATATATATATATATATATATATATATATATATATATATATATATATGTGTATATATATATCAACCGTCTCATTTTCCTTCTTCACTATAAAAATAAACCTTATTCCTAAAGTCAATTAATATAATTGCTAATTCGCCCCAGCATCCCCAGTTTTATTTACGTAGCCTCAATACCTAAATCATAAAAAGTCTCGCAATAACTTGTCACACGCTGCGTAAAACAAACCCAGGACTTTATGCCTTTGAGCCGTGTAATATCATCCCAGCGGGTCGCTCTGTTCGCGCGACGCCCTGTAAGATGCTGTCATTGGACTTTTTATGATGATACCCTACATTATTGTATATTACATATTGACATGAGAATAATAAGAATGTGTTTCTTCGATTTCTATGGGCAGTTCTATGGTTTATTTCTTCTGTGTAGTTGTATGTTTTAATAAATATGTAAAGGGTTATGTAAAATAAAACTATAAATTAATTTACTGAATCATCGTTATATTGAAAAATACGATTTTTTTGTTTGTTGTTTTCGGCTTCACGATCTCGCAAATCAAAAATAATAATAGCAAGGTAGTCAAAGGAAACCTAATATTAAGACACTGCAGGAATTGCGTCAAAATTCAACGCCGTTCTTTGTCTTGTTACCAAATTTTTTTATAAATAATAATTTATTCTTCCCAGCGGCAGTTGTGAATTCGATTACCGATTGAGAATCGAATCCACAACCGCCACGTTTACAGACACCGTGCACGCCACGACGGCCTCGGCAGCTTCGACTTAAAGAAATAATTAATTTTGTATAGGTACATAATTATATACGTATATTTTAATAATTTTGTGTGTAATTAACACAAGAAAATATAATAACCGAGTACTTAAGTTTCATAAATGTAAAAAACAGTTTAAATTGCTTTTCACGAAACTTAATATAATTCGTATTATAAACCTGTTTTCCATTATTTATTTACCTATTGTACGCAGTCTGAATTGTACCTAAAATTACTTTAGAATCTTTAAAATATCTTTGATTTTCTCTTATTACAGTGTAATAAAATAAAACTCTTAAATTATTTCTTAAAATATGCTTCATTTGAGAATATTTTTTGAATTCTATTTTTGAATACTTAATTAAGAATTGAATAACATATTTTTATTCCATACAAGTTAGTTAATTTATTTATCCAAGTTAGTTATACAAGTTAGTTAATTTATTTATATATTATATAATATTATATATTATATAATATATTTATTTTGTCTCCGTAGACTTTATAAGTCTACTGAGACAAAATCTCTAGGTTATTGAATAAAAATGGTATCATGTAATCTGAGTTCTGGTTACCTTATATATCTCATTTTTAAAAATATTATGAAAAATAAATATATTTTGAAAATACTATATAAATACATAATTAAACAAGTTCATATCATACTGATTTAGTATTTTTCTTTCCTAAGTGTGGAATAACACTTTAAAAATGTTAAAAAATCATATTACTTTGATATGCAATATTTAAGAAATGGACGTCAGTCCTGTACTAATCTGCTATTGTTCAGATTAACAATCCACGTACTAAGATGCAGTGCCACGTTCTGATAACTGTGGTAGATATGGACCCTTCACAATCCAGTTTGGTGGCGGTATTGCTGGATTGTGAAAGGAACTAGTCTGCCATGGTCACCTTCTGTGAATTTGTCATTAAGTGCACGAGTACAGTGCATATCCAGGTCCGCTTTGGCAGCTGTCGGCAGTCAGGGGGTAATGAAAGCTATTACACATATACTCTTAGGACATCCTGAAGGCGACGGTGGCCTGCAATAGGAGAGTCCTCCACTGAAGGATTGTAGTGGCGTGTGCAAGCGACGTTTTCGCTGATTTTAGTATGGGAGTATGGGTATGTAGTATAGGATTATCTTTAGCTGAATTGCATATTATCATCTGTATGTAAGGAACATTTGTCCTGCGGCCGGATGGTCTGCATAAAAAAAATACCAACTTAAAAAGAATATAAATAATAAATACTTAAATAAACTTCACGCTGTATCCTGCACACAATAAGGTAGGCAGAGGGAACCTAGTGTTAAAACACAGCGTTCCCCACTTTCCGCAGAGTTCTGGAGTCATTGCGTGTTGCGTGGTGGAACTCAACGCCGGGCTTTGCCCCGACACCAGAGCAAAATGAAAATATAAATGTAAATAAATATCTCATCTCCTCGAGTGGGGATCGAACCCACAACCAGTCGATTTTACAGTCACACTTTGTGCCTCTGTGCCACAACTGGCCTCAATAAATACTTATATACTCATATATCATACAAATAACATTAATTTCTTTACTCATCCAATTAATTGAATCTCCAATTCTAAAACAATAAAATTATCACACGATTAAGATAATGATTACAATTAAGTTTCAAATAAATAATTAGGTTAATAAAATTATGAACCGTCGTTAACTGCTTATACTCGTGAAGCGGGAGCCGGCTGCAGAAATTTTCATTATTGCTTTAATAAGAACTGCTTTAGAATTTGAGCTACTTTCGAGTGAATGTTATTTCATGAGAACTCGTTTAACTTTACCATTCCGCACCGGATTAATGGAATACATTAAGAGGAATATTTTTTTAAAGCAACTGTAGACTCATTTGTAGTGAGAACTAGTGTAGTTTTATGTGAATGATGTTATCTGATATATGGAAAAAAAAAAAATTAGCTTCACGCTGTATTCCGCACACAGCAGGGTAGGCAGAGGGAACCTAGTGTTAAGACACTCCGTTGCCCACTTTCTGCCGAATTCTGCAGGCATTGCGTGTTGAGTGGCAGAACTCAACAACGCGCTTAAACTCGACACCAGAGCGAAGAAATGGAAATATAAATTTAAGTAAATATTTCATCTCCTCGAGTGGGGATCGAACCCACATCCGGTCGGTTTTGCAGTCACACCTCGTGCCGCTGCGCACGCTGCGGATGCGGCGCTGCGGATATATCTTAAATAACGTAGTTAGTGAGATGAAGATAGTATATATATGACATGTTTTTTTTTATGTACGCGCCGTAGCTGCATCTCAGCATAATAATAAAATTATTCTAAGTTCAAGTGCCAATTTTATATACGATTCTTTTTTTAGCTTTACGCTGTATCCCGCATATGTCAGGGTAGCCAGAGGGAACCTAGTGTTAACACGCTTATGTTTCCCACTTCACACCGTTTTGAATGAAGGAACTCAACGCCGCGCTTTGCCTCATCATTACCTGAGTGAAGAAAAGAATATATTAAATATTTCATTCCTCCGACTTGAAATCGAACTTAAAACCTTCGCGTTAACAGTTCCACGCTTGTCCACATGCGCCACGACGGTCTCAACTATTTTAATGAACTTCATAATATTCTTAATATTATTAAAACTCAACAAGTCCCAATGTGAAACCCTTTTATCGTGTATCCGTGGTCCGTGCACAGAATTTAAGTCTGTCGCCAAGGAATAATAACAATATGGATATTTTAATTTTGCACAGTTTTATCAGCTTCACGCTATATCCCGCATACAGCAGGGTAGGCAGAGGGAACCTAGTGTTAAGACACTCCGTTCCCCATTTTCTGCCGAATTCTGGAGGCATTGCGTGTTAAGTGGCAGAACTCAACGCCTCGCTTTGCCTCGACACCAGAGCGAAGAAATGGAAATATAAATTTTACTAAATATTTCATCTCCTCGAGTGGGGATCAGTTTTATCATTTCACAAATTCTAATAAAAGCCAGTAGTAGTAAGTTGAGGCCAGTCGTGGCGCAGGGCTACATGCGTGTGATTGTATATGTAACAGGTTGTGGGTTCGATTTTCATTCAAAGAAATAAAATACTTAACATTTTCATTTTTTAGCACTGGTATCCGCCACTGAATACGCTCTGCCTCAAAAATTTTGAGAAAAATGGGAAGCGGAGTTCTTAAGACTAGGGTCCCTCTGATACTCCTGTTACATACAACGAGAAGCTGAAAAATATAAATAAACGCATACATATATTGTAAAATACTTATATATTGTAAATGTTGCATATCCATTGTAAATACAAGCACATATACGTATATCCATGACACGGAATCGTCAGACCAAGTTAAATTAGTACGAAAACGTGTCCCGGTTTTATTATTGTAACGATACGATTTGTATCTGGTAACGATCCAGCCGGATAAATTGGAGCTCTTGTATCTATTTGTATCGCTTCACGTGTCTTTTGGTGATATTCCAACATTTTTTTTGTTATTAGTATATGGAAAAATGTAAATATTTATGAAATAAAATAAATGTACTAAAACTTCAAAGGACAATATATGGATAACAATATTCGAGGAGAGAGTGGAGAACGGAATGTCTTGACACCAGGTATTCCATGCCCGCCCTTTTATATGAGGAATAAAAAAATCAAAAATCAGCTTCACGCTGTATCCCGCACACAGCAGGGTAAGCAGAGGGAACCTAGTGTAAAGACAATCCGTTCCACACTTTCTGCCAAATTCTGGAGGATTGCGTGTTGAGTGGCAGAACTCAACGCCGCGCTTTTGCCTCGACACCGGAGCGAAGAAATGGAAATATAAATTTAAGTAAATATTTCATTTCCTTGAGTGGGGATCGAACCCACAACCAGTCGGTTTAACAGTCACACTTTGTGCCGCGGCGCCACGACTGGCTTTATATGAGGAATTAACCTGAAATATAAAAAAAATAAACGATCGAACTTAGGTGTCGTAACTGGCAACATTCAACCTATTTATTTAAATTGTCATTTAAAAGTTTTAAAAAATAACAGAGATAGGATAGTATAAATGGCAAAAGGGAACGTTTAAGGTTCACTTCCTAATTATCAAAAAGGTATTTACGAGAGGACATTTTCTTTTTAAAGAGCTCATTAGGCTAAATTTCCTTTTTTTATTATAATGACAACCTTGGCACTGGCCCTCTTCAATCGAGCGATACGTAAGCCACGTCGAATAAGCCTTAAACTTTTTCTTTTTTATCTTTTATAGTTTTATTTTCACCCGCAAGATGAATATAGATAACCTTGTGATACATCACTTAAAGATGACAGTATTTCATAAAATTGTGTGAAACTTGTAAATATTAAGTAAATTAATTTAGTTTTTTTATATTTCTTTTTTAATTTCACGCTGTATCCCGCACATAGCAGAGTGGGGAACCTGGGGACCTAGTGATAAAACGCTAAGTTCCCATTACGACACTTCCGTTCCCAACTTTCCGTTGAATCTTGAAGGCATTGCGGAACTTAACGCGGCGCTTTGCTTCGTTAATTTCAGTTAATAAATTCTTCGTTTTATTCTGTAAACAAATACAGAATATTATCTATTTTAAATCCTATACGGTACAAGCTAAATTATTTCTATCCGGAACTAAACCGATGCTAGTGTAATATTTATATTACGTAGACATTTTCATTGTATAGAGTGGATATAAAATATAAATACCGAGTCTATTACGCTGAAATGTAGATATGAACATTCAAATACGAATTCCATGCTTGAATGCTGACCATAAACTACTGTGCGCGAACAATATTGGACCCGGTCCAAATCCAACATCGATATATGTAAGTAGAATATTTTATAGAAAATATAAGCCATTTAAAATAAATGTATTGATAAAACAAACACCAGCTTACAGTTTGTGGTCGAAATTTGACGAATCTGTAAAGTCATTTCTATATGAAAATCTAATGCAATATTGTCGTTGTTTTAAAATGCATGGAGTAGGCCACTGTGGTGTAGTGGAACAATTTATGTTTGTAAGCAGGTCTTAACCTTTGATGAGATAAACCTTGGCTTTAGGTTCTGCCACCACCAGACATTTTGTTCATTATTGAGGAAATGGGAAACGGAGAGTCTTAATACTAAGTACTCTCTACAATCTTTTATACAAGAAAAAGGATGAAGCAGAAAAAAAAATAATAATAAAGCAAACAACTTTAATCATATTTCTGTTTAAATTAAATAGTGTAATGACCACATAGCACACATCTTAATAGTTATTTTACTTACTTGTTTTATCTCTGGAGCCCTAGCCACTGATACCTTGTATTATTGTCCCACCCTCGGAAGAGTGTTTTGTTATATTTTAAATGTGTTTTTTATAACAATTTATATTTAAAAATGTAAAATTTATTTCTCTTGTGTAATAAAAATATATATTCATTTTACTTTCAAGAAAATAAAATATTTATCACTTTCTTTAAGACACGCTTTTCCTGAAAGAACTGTAGAAAAAATCTTTAAATATTTGGATTTTTTTTTTGTTTCGGTTTTAGTTCATTTTACACTTCAGTTAACCTATTATTACTTTTTTTAAACACTGTAGTAATCGATCAAGTATATTTCATTTTATTATTGAATATGTGATTTTTGGATATTTTTGAAGATTCACCACATACCAGTTGCATCGTTTAGATATAGTAAGAGATATGGATGAAATAATTAATAATGTTATGTTTATCCCGAGAAAATTTGTTTCTAAAACAATCTTTTTCCTTAATTTAATGATTTACGTCATGCTTAAAAGTTTAAGATCATGATTTACTGATGCCTAAAAAACATAATATCGAAAAAAGTATTTTTTTATTTATTGAAATCTATTTTAAACAAAAAAATATCGATTCTTATATTCTCTCAAAAATATATGTAACTTCAATATACAAATTCAGCATTGGAAATATATGCAAATAAATTGTAACCACAAGTTTCTATTGTATAAAGCCAAATTCAAAAGACACTACAAAACAACAAGTTTTGATAACCTCCGAGAGTTCTTCCACTTTGTAGTGAGTTATGTTGCAAAGCGCAAAATGCAAAATTGAAAATTGAATTTTAAAATATTCTTTTGTTATTATAGTGAACCTCGACGAAATGTTGTTAGTATTGTATAGCATAATAAATCGATATATGATGTATTATTGTTAATACCGTATAGTGTCTCTGTCACAATCGAAAAGTAAACGATATCTTGATAAAATAAAAATCAATAAATCAGCTTCACGCTGTATCCCGCACACAGCAGGGTAGGCAGAGGGAACCTAGTATTAAGACACTCCGTTCCCCACTTTCTGACGGATTCTAGAGGCATTGAGTATTGAGTGGCAGAACTCAATGCCGCGCTTTGCCTCGATACCAGAGCGAAGAAATGGAAATATAAATTTAAGCAAATATTTCATCTCCTGGAGTGGGAATCGAACCCACAACCAGTCGGTTTTACAGTCACACTTTGTGCCGCTGCGCCACGACTGGCCTCGAACTGGCCTGTATCTTGATGATGCTTGAAACAAGTCATGATGTTCAAAAGACGTATATAAATTGTTAAATACATTGAAGTAGAGTTAATTTAATTTTTAGAGTCGCCGTCGTCGTTCATTTTAACAATTGTATCCTATGCACAAAGAAATATAAAAATATAAAAACAACATAAAGTAAATTTATTATCAAACAAGTCAAGAGACCAGTCGTGGCGCAGCGACACAAAGTGTGACTGTAAAACCGATTGCTTGTGGGTTCGATCTCCACTCGATGAGATGAAATATTTACTTAAATTTATATCTCCATTTCTTCGCTCTGGTGTCGAGGGAAAGCGCGGCGTTTAGTTCTACCACTCAAAAGACAATGCCTCCAGAATTCGGCAGAAAGTGGGGAACGGAGTATGTTAACACTAGGTTCCCTCTGCCTACCATTCTGTGTGCGGGATACAGCGTGAAGCTGATTCATTTATTTATTTTTTTATTATTTCAAAATTCAACCAAAAAGTAAATATATTCTGTAAGCTATGACTTATACCTATAAGCATAATACCATAACAATACAAAAATTTTTCACCCTATTAACATTTTAAATATCTAAAGCAAACTGATACAGGTAGGCAATTCATTTCGCAAGGAAGTTTCTCATTAATGTCGACGACGACAGGCAATTTGTCTTTGTGTAATTCACGCAAAATACTTATTGGCTGGTTTGGCCCACACGAAGATAACGTGATTTATTTCCTATAGGTAATTCCGGTTTTAGCCAATTTTAAAGGTATCCAAAGCCTCTTTTAGGCAGCGAAATCTTGATATGGCAGAAGAAAGATGAAAAACAAATAATAAAATATATAAAGAGTAGCTCAGGCTTAGGTTGGTAAGGAGCGGAGTGTCTTAACACTACGCTTCCTCTGTCTACCCTGCTTCATGCGGGATACAGCGTGAAGCTGAAAAAAAAGCTTAATAAATGAAGAGATACAAAAAATTTTAAGTATTAGCGTAGATGTCAAAGCAAGAATGAAAAAGAACGTGCTAAGTGGTTCAGGCCCGTCGAGAACCTGAGTAATTCAAGAATAATAATATAAAAAGTAATATGCTTATCGTAGTCAGTGGAATATATAAAAATGTTGATGTTAGTAAGCAGACTATGTAATGATATAGGTGAAAAAGGTGTATTCTGACTATCCTCATAGAGATAAAGTGTAGAGTTAAAATCTTTCACGTATCTTTAAATATGAATTTTTTGTTTAAAATTAATATTCATATTTTGCAGAATTGATACAAACTCTTTTTTGTCCAATGTGATATTTTCAGGATTAGATACCTCAAAAAAAAAGGAACCCTTATAAGATAATTTTTTGTCCGTCCTATATATCTCAAAATCGCGGGAAGGTATTAAGCTAAAACTAATATCAAATAATTAGGAGTATGGAGTTCTTGGAGCACAGAAAAATCAAGCTTATAAGTCAATGCAATCAAAAGATTCGCTTATAAGACAAGTATTTATGTATCGTTTTACCTGCATTTTCTTCGTTATATCGGTACATTGTGAAAAAATCCAAAAGAAATTAAATTTATATTTATATTATCGATAAAAACTATTACAAAAATTTCATTATTGTTCATTCTATACAAAACGTAACTCGTTTCCTTCTTTCCGTTGCCCTACATTCCTGAAGTTGTTACGGAACCCTGGGTGGATGACTCTGACTCGCACTTGATTGGATTTTTTAAAGAGAAAGATTTTTTAAATATTTTGGTTCTTAGCCATTCTTGTAAATATTTAAGACACATAGCAAATAACATTATCGCACCTATGTGTCACATTAAGTCAATAAAATTTTTCAATTGAAACATATTCTCTTCGATAGACATGTAAAGAAAATTAATACTTTTTTTTTTCAGTACAGAAGATTTTTTATCAACTTTAGAAGTGACAATAGCAATCAAATATCATTATTAAATTCTAAACATTGGTTTTTATGATTTAGTAATTCTAATAATAGTTATATCTATAATTTTTTGTATTCTTGTATTAAACATTGAAACAATAACTCTCAATTGTTCTATTTCTGTATATGTAATTCACATAAGAAAAAGGTCGTACCAAGAATTTTTCCGCAAAAAATAGCAAGTCCGAAATTTATTACCAAGTCTGTATTAAACGTCTTTTAGTACTTCCAAAGGCCTTGACTTATGAAAGCTACGGTTGAGTTTAACCTCTTTTTTACTTACTAATGAGCTTTCTGTGTAATATACCAAGTAGGGATCACTTTAGTTTTACTGGCAATATTATTCCATTCACGACTTAAGTAAAGAGAGTTTTTGTAAGTACATACTCGTACATAGTATTAGGTGAAAAATAGATATTTTTTCACCCATTTAATAAGAATATTGGGCATCAAACTAGATTAAAGATATTAGACATTTTTTTAATGCTAAGCGAAGAGATTGTCTATAGAGTCTATAGAGATATGTGTGTACAGTTTTATGTCGGATTTTGCCCACGTAAAATCTTCTGAGGCTACCCGAGGGAGTTTAACCGTAGAATCAAAATATATGTAACCATATCATATCATCATTTCCAGTTGTAAAGCTGAAAAAACGAATCCCATCCCTATCGATCAGTCCTTCGCCATACGATACGATACGATATTCGATATTGAAAGAAATACGAAGTACATATCAAAAAATAAAATTGAAATAAAATAAAAATCCCGCAAAGTATCCCGCACACAGCAGCGTAAGCACAGGGAACCTAGTGTTAAGATACTCCATTCCCCACTTTCTGCCGAATTTTGGAGGCATAACGTGTTGAGTGGCAGAACTCAACACCGCGGTTAACCTCGACACCAGAGCGAAGAAATGGAAATATAAATTTAAGTAAATATTTCATTTCTACGAGTGGGGATCGAACCCACAACCAATCGGTTTTACAGCCACACTTCGTGCCGCTGCGCCACGACTGGCCTCAATAATAAAATGAATAGAACGCTAATATAAGTTATATTAAATTAATATAATCTATATCGACTCTATTCTAGCACTATATGAAAAGCACATTGAAATAAACAATCTAATATGCCACATATACAGTTAAGCATAAAAGGGTTAGCGAAATTTTACTAGCGTTGTAAACACATAAAATGGGAATATGACTCCGGCTGTTATAGCTGCATCAGCGGGCTCTTACCACAATTATGCACTCGTGTAAGCCACAATGCAGTTCGTGTCACTGTTTAATGCACAAACGTAAGTGTGTTTTGTTTAATGCACAGTATTAATGTAATGAGTTATTGTAATATAAAATTTCGTGAGTTTAATTTTTTGAAAGTAAATTTATTTCAGTTTCATGGCATAGGTAGCTTTGAAATAGACTGGCGTTTTACAATTAGGTCATATAAATAAATATTTATAAATAAATAAAATCAGCTTCACTCTGTATCCCGCACACTGCAGAGTAGGCAGAGGGAACCTAGTGTTAAGACACTCCGTTCCCCACTTTCTGCCGAATTCTGGAGGCGTTGCATGTTGAGTCGCAGAACACAACGCCGCGCTCAACTAAAGGGAAGAAATGAAAATATAAATTTAAGTAAATATTTCATCTCCTCGAGTGGGAATCAAACCCACGACCAATCGGTTTTACAGTCACACCTTGTGCCCCTGCGCCACGACTGGCCTCAATAAATATTTATGCACTATTATAACAAAAAAAATAGCGGAAGATAAAATAATATTATTTTACCAAATGAAATTATCTTGCCACGAGTCTCTACACCCAACTAACCGTACCTGTAACTAACAAATTCGTTATTAATTTTTATGAGCCAGAAAGCCTTGAAAACCTCGTCTGACCGCAGACAGTCAGTTGCAATTAACTTTTCAGATGATCTCGGTATTCCAGCATTCAATATCTGTGGGCAAATGCGGGCACATATTGCTCTCATCGATATGCCTATTTTATCTATGAACTTTTTAAAGATGGATATCGTAAATGTTATATTTATCGTTTTTATCGGAGGATTTTAAATATATTTGAGTAAAAAATCCATATAATAATTATTGAAATTAGCTATAAAATAAAGTAATTTGAAGTTTTCAACCATTGTGTTTATTTTATATTAATAAGTAGTATATTTATTTGGAGGTTCCATTCCTCATTGGATTAAAACGAAACCCTTATACCACTTTTAAATTCTCTCGATCTCGAGATCGCGTGGAAATATCATGCTGAAATTAATATCAAATATTCACGTGTACGGTCCCAATGATATATGAATTTCACCGCGTAATCAAAAACTATAGGGGATTTCCCGTGGACCTACATTTACGGAAATTGACACGAAGCTCGAACTTATCATATAAACAATGGATAAAATTTTAAAAGTAAACATTTATAGATATTTCATAAAAAAAACCATTACACATTTATATTTTTTTATTTCATACAAAATGTCTTATATGTGCGGTGTACACTTAAGATTGTCAACTTGTATAAGATGTACTTCCCGTTCTGTCCCCAGGATTGTAATCCTGATTTTTCTATGGAAGCCTCGATGGGCGATATCGACTCGCACTGAGCCGTCTTTTTAAAATATGAGTTGAATGTTAACTGATTTAGACTACTCCATTAAATAAGAATATATTATCATAAATTCCTAAATCGCCGATCGCCTAGTGTCAAGACACAAGGTTCTCCACTTTCCGCTCGGATACAAAGAGTATTGAGTGGCGATATTCTACAGTAAATAGTTTGTCTTTACCAGAGCTGAATGTTGATAGAACCCACAATACGTTTACAGTCAGAAGTTGAATATCACTGCGCCATTACAACCTCTAACGGAATTAATTTAAAATATTTAGCAAGAATCCATTTCCCTATTTCATATGAAGTAAATTATTAGACATTGTCTTATAGTGCGGTCATCATGCAATAACGTGTAATGTTTGGCCATTAGTTTCTAATGTTAGTCTAATATGCATATGTTATATATACATAAATATATGTACATACATGTGATAGTTAGAACTCTGCTAATAATGGTTAATTGTATATACACCATTCACTGATTGAAACCACAAACAACATTTGGTTCAATAGAAATGTATGATAAAATCGAAAATCAGATAATAGATAGTAAAATATTTAATAGTACAAATTAATATTTACAAGTAAAAGTAATTGGTCAAAAATAACCGGTTAAGTGTGAGTCGTACTCGCCCACCGACGCTTTCGTACCAATTTTAGAATATTAGCAGGCACATGCACTCATTTTATATGAATTGAACGACAAATATATTTTTTTTATGATTTTTTATATAAACTACGTATAATAATATTTTTTTCGGTTGTACCCTTATTTGTATAGTAAGTTCACTCTTCGTGCCAAATTTTATAACTATAAGTCCAGGGCTGATTACGCGGCGAATTTCATACAAAAAAATTAGCTTCACGCTATATCCCGCACACAGCAGGGTAGGCAGAGGGAACCTAGTGTTAAGACACTCCGTTCCCCACTTTCTGCCGAATTCTGGAGGCATTGCGTGTTGAGTGGCAGAACTCAACGCCGCGCTTAACCTCGACACCAGAGCGAAGAAATGGAAATATAAATTTAAGTAAATATTTCATCTCCTCGAGTGGGGATCGAACCCACAACCAGTCGGTTTTGCAGTCACACCTCGTGCCACTGCGCCACGACCGGCCTCAGAAATGGAATTTCATACAAAATGCAGTAAAATCGATGCATAAATACTCGTATTTTTCTATGCTGCAACTGACTATATATTTGAATATGTGACATTTATTTCAGTTTAAAATCTCACATCTCGAAATATTTATTAAGACCATTTGGTCTTGACAGACGGACAATAAGTTGATCTTATAAGGGTTTCCTTTTTACCTTTTACGGAACCCTAAAAATGATATTATAAATTAAATCATTATCACAATATTTAATTCTATAAGTATTACGTACTTAATTTTTGTACTATATAAAAATATATAATACAATTATAATTACACGACATCGTTGTTGTTGAAGTATGATAAGGAGTATATACTTCGCTCAATGTTCTATTGCAAGCATGTAAGTAAAGTACGCGAGGCTTTAACTGAGCTTAGCATTCGTGTGAGTGCCTGAAATATAAATATATATATAAATATATATATTTATATATACACATATCAAAGGCAACCGCCCGGCATTGAGTTTCGCAACTCAACTCGAAAAATTCGAAGGAAATTGGGGAACGGGGTGTCTTAATACAAGGTTTCCTTTGCCTATCCTGTTGTGTGCAGGATACAGCGCAAAGCTGATTTAATTTTTTACTATCGTCTGATATGATGTTTAAGTTAACAATTAATCTTTCCGTTATAGCATCAAGAACAGCGTTGTATCCACGGTCTTTTTTACTGCTTGGTCACATACATTCGTGTACAGTGATAGTGCTTGTTTTATCTTTCATTTTTAATAAATTGAACCGAAAAAAATAATATTAAGAATGAAATATACGAGTGCTGATTATTTAATTGTAAATGCTACGGCTGTGGTTTCAATTTCCAGTGTAAATGAATAAATGATTATTTATTAATATTTTCATTTCTTTGCTCTGGTAGCAAAGCGCGGCTGCCTCGAAAATTCAATGGAAAGTGGAGAAAACAGTGTCATAACACTAGGTTAGGGACTACCCTTCTATACGCAGGATACAGCGTGAAGCTGAATAAAAGAAGAACTAAATATGGGACGCTGCTATTACTACAAGAGGTGTAGGCTGGTTGCCATAACGCAGTATAAATCGGTCAAGTGGCGTTCCACCTACACTATATATGAACACTCACACAAATGTATAGCTTAGGTAAGACCTCGCGGACTGTATTTGTACTTTAATGAACTAAAATGGTATACGCAGATGGAGAACAAGTAGCCTGTTATATATTATACATTTATAATTATTTAAAATATTAAATGAAATATGTAAATACATATATTTTTCATTTTTCGAATTTTCGCTGTTATTTTTATTAGTCCTCACTTCGTGTAAAATTACATAGTTGTTCAGAGGAAGAACCCTATAGATTTCGATATTAACATGCAGAAAAAACGTTTTGAAACGCTCATATATTTTAAATGCCGACATAGAATCCAAAAAATAATTTTAGCTTGATATCTCCGCGCGATCTTGTGATAAATGGTCTTGACAGACGAGCGGACAGACACACAACAATGTAATCCGGTTATGGAACTACTTTTCTTTTTCAATTTTTCCAAGCTATTTATCACACAAGGTGTTGCGTACAATATTACCAAAAAATATTTTACGAAATATTTTATTTTTAAGCACACCTGTAAAAAGAAAATTGTATACGAGCACAGCGCTCGCAGGTTGACCTATATATTGACAATATTATAATCCCAGGTAGCCTACGGTCACCACATGTCGCATGTCCCTGACAGCCAATTAGAATCTTTACAACGTATACCCATTATTGTTGGTATGAAAACGGACATTAATCTGATGAAACGGTAACATTCACAAAGCTTTGTCTCCTTTCCAGATCTTAACAGCGTTAAACGTGTTTCGTTGAAACAATGGCCATCTCGTATATAATGTAAGTGAATTATTCTTTGTAATTAAATGGTGATAAGGTTTTTGGTTTTATACTGCATTTATTAAGCTTAAATATAAAATGGTGCTATTTAAAATTAAAATTAAATTAAATTAGCTTCACGCTGTATCCCGCACACAGCAGGGTAGGCAGAGGGAACCTAGTGTTAAGACACTCTGTTCCCCACTTTCTGCCGAATTCTGGAGGCATTGCGTGTTAAGTGGCAGAAATCAACGCCGCGCTTAGCCTCGACACTCATCAACCTCGACATTTCATCTCCTCGAGTGGGGATCGAACCCACAACCAGTCGGCTTTACAGACACACTTCGTGCCGCTGCGCCACGACTGGCCTCGAGCTATTTAATTTGTTTTACACTCTTATTGCTCAAAAAATATAGCTAATACACACATTGGATTGTAACTTCTTGAATTACATACATTTAAATACGATGTTGCGTTCTGAATAAATCTAATAATATACTATACTGGACAAATAGGTAATGAAAAAACTTAGTATGTCGTAACGAGGCTCCTGGAGACACTGTTTGCAAAGGCCCCAATGTTTATTTGATTCACGCTGTATCCCGTACATAGCAGGATAATCAGAGAGAACCTGGGAACCTAATGTTTAAACATTTCATTTGCATTTAACACACTTCTTTTCCCCACTTTCCACCGAATTTTGGAAGCTTTGTGTGTTAAGTGGCGGAACTCAACGCCGCGCTTTGCCACGTTGCCAGAGCGAAAAAAAGAAAATATTCATATACCAGTTATATTTTCTTAAATTAAAGAAACCAGAAAAAAATATTATATTGTTTAAGCTTAAAATAAAAGTCAAGGATCTATCTCTGAATGGAATAGCATTTTTTCTAGTGCCCAGCTACTAGGGGAACTATGCGGACGCTAATGGCTGTGTCGACGAGCTCTTGTGCCACAATTATATTCTACCAAGTTACAATGCAGGTCGCATTGCTTCTTAACACAGATTTTAATGCTATTTAAATGAGCATGGAACTATGAAACTACTAACGACAGTTTAGAGGTTGTATTCATAATTTATAAATCGCATGTACTATGTAGAAATGTTTGCTTGAGAAGCACGTTGATTGTGTCGATTTTTAATGCAATTATGAGTCACCTCTTCTAACATAATAGGATTGGTGAAATGATAAATCAGCTTCACGCTGTATCCCGCACACTGCAGGGTAGGCAGAGGGAACCTAGTGGTAAGACACTCCGTTCCCCATTTTCTTTTCTGTTCCCCGTATTCTGGAGGCATTGCGTGTTGAGTGGCAGAACTCAACGCCGCGCTTGTCCTCGACACCAGAGCGAAGAAATGGAAATATAAATTTAAGTAAATATTTCATCTCCTCGAGTGGAGATCGAACCCACAACGAGTCGGTTTACAGTCACACTTTGTACCGCTGCGCCACAACTGGAACTCAATGAAATGTTATTTCATATTGTTCTATGTAACAAAAATATTTATATACGGCCAAATTTATTTAAATTATTTTATAAATATATAGTAATTATGTTATCATTAAAATATTTATTCTTAAGACACTCCTCAATTTAAGTAAGCACTCATTTCGAAGTGAGAGTCCAAAGAGGCAGAAAATGAGACGATTTTTTTCAAGATTGCTTCGGCAAGTGTAGTGATTTTTTTTAATATTGATAAAAGATTTCTTCCATACGTCGATATAAAAGTTTCACTTCCAAAAAGCAAAATCACATACTACGTAAGACCAGGAACTCAATGCTTTATCAAAACAATTGACACACAAACTATCATTTCATTTTATCTGAGGGCTTTTAAACTTCTCGTATATTGAAAATGCTATAAATTTCTCAGCGTAAGAAAATATTTCATTATTCATTTCTAAGAGCTAGAATAGTCCGGCTGCAGACAGATATTACGTCGTGCAATTAACCTTTCACTTCTGTAAACAGGGCTGAATCTTGGTGTTCATTTCAAAAAGGAAATATTATTTTATGTTGCACTATTATACAAAAAAAATCAGCTTCACGCTGTATCCCGCACACAGCAGGGTAGGCAAAGGGAACCTAGTGTTAAGACACTCCGTTCCCCACTTTCTGCCGAATTCTGGAGGCATTGCGTGTTGAGGGGCAGAACTCAACGCCGCGCTTAACATCGACACCAGAGCGAAGAAAATGGAAATATAAATTTAAGTATCATTATACACACTATTATACAATATACTTTATAATAAATTTTCAGCTTTCCTATGCGAAACTTAACGCCGCGCTTGTATCACCAGTGCGGCGACATAAAAATAATTGTAATATATTGATTTATCCGACTGCTGTGCCACTATGACATTTAAAATTTATTGAAAATTGATAAAGAAAATGTAACTTAGTGGGATTGGAACTATTTATTAGAGTTCCGTACCCGAAGGGTAAAATAGGACCCTATTGTTAAGACTGCTATCACCAGTCTGTCTATCTGCTGTGTCTCACGAACCATGAGAGTTAGTTGAAATTTTCATATATAATATATTTTTAATGCCGCTAAACCAACAAATACTACAAAACCTCACATACGTAATTTTTTGGCTGTTTTTATAGATAATGGTATGAAACCTTTCGACTTGGATGGTTTTCTTTTATAAAATACCATCCGAGTTCGAGTTGGCCTCAAACTAAAATTCTTTATCTTTGTTTCTCTTCTTATTTTCTAAAGTACTAAATAAAGAAAATTTAATACCGTATAAAATAAAAAGTAGATGTTTATCTTACGTAATCTTAACAATGTATCACCTGGCTTCAACTAATCTAAAGATATTTATTTCAAGAATATAATTGAAGAAGGAATTTATGTTTCTTGTGAAAATCATCTAGATTTATTTCTTAACGGGTATCTTGCTTTGGTCGTATTTCAAAGAAAATCTGCACATAATTTGTATTAAACTGCATATTTTAATACAGTCTTGTTATAATAAGAATAATATTTAAATATTTTTTTGTGTTATTTACGCTTTATGTTAAAGTAAGAATTACTTTAAGCTTGTTGTTATATTATAGCCAAAAATTTACAAAATAAATTGGTGTCAGTCGTCGCCACGACTTCAACGGGAACCCACAACCTGTAAATCCCCACACAACAAAATGAAATATTTATTTATATTTATATTTTCATTTCTTCGCTGTGGTGTCGAAGCAAAGCGCGGTGTTGAGTTCTGCCACGCAACACGTAAAGCCTCCAGAAATCGGCAGAATGTGGGGAACGGAGTGCCTTAACACTAGGTTCCCTCTATCTACCCTGCTGTGTGCGGGATACAGCTTGAAACTGAATGATATTCGAAAATAATTGAGTGAGTAGTATGGATTCGTTGGTTCTGGCGCAAGCGCCAGAACCAACGAATGCCAGTGTGCCAGACCCCGCGAGTCGATGCGTCGGAACTAAAAAAAAAAAAAAAAAAAAAAAAAAAAAAAAAAAAAAAAAAAAAAAAAAAAAAAGGTTTAGCCCCCCATTTGAATCGATTGCGCTGGGTCCCAGAGCTCTATCTCTAACCATTCCAAAGATAGCTTTTCGATTAATTAAATCCCACTAGTCGCTTATTAGTCACCCTCATTAAGCTCACGCACAGCTTAATCACTCACTTCCCCGAATTGCTAACGAAGAACCTACGTCACAGTGCAGTGTTGCTGTCTCTTTCTTGCATTACTCATCACCTAACGACGTCACAGTGCCTGTCTCTTTGTCGCTATGTTAAAAAATAAATACTTGCAATTTCTCTCATTTTAATGTGAAACAATATTTTGTTTATTAAAAACTTCCCATTTAATATATATATATTCTTATGAAATCTAAATAGTTCTATTGTATTTTTTATTATACAATGTTTGAAATAATGGCGCGCCGGTGAAACAATATTTTGTTTATTAAAAACTTCCCATTTAATATATATATATATATTCTTATGAAATCTAAATAGTTCTATTGTATTTTTTATTATACAATGTTTGAAATAATGGCGCGCCGGTGAAACAATATTTTGTTTATTAAAAACTTCCCATTTAATATATATATATATTCTTATGAAATCTAAATAGTTCTATTGTATTTTTTTTATTATACAATGTTTGAAATAATGGCGCGCCGGTGAAACAATATTTTGTTTATTAAAAACTTCCCATTTAATATATATATATATTCTTATGAAATCTAAATAGTTCTATTGTATTTTTTTTATTATACAATGTTTGAAATAATGGCGCGCCGGTGAAACAATATTTTGTTTATTAAAAACTTCCCATTTAATATATATATATATATTCTTATGAAATCTAAATAGTTCTATTGTATTTTTTATTATACAATGTTTGAAATAATGGCGCGCCGGTGAAACAATATTTTGTTTATTAAAAACTTCCCATTTAATATATATATATATTCTTATGAAATCTAAATAGTTCTATTGTATTTTTTTTATTATACAATGTTTGAAATAATGGCGCGCCGGTGAAACAATATTTTGTTTATTAAAAACTTCCCATTTAATATATATATATATATATTCTTATGAAATCTAAATAGTTCTATTGTATTTTTTATTATACAATGTTTGAAATAATGGCGCGCCGGTGAAACAATATTTTGTTTATTAAAAACTTCCCATTTAATATATATATATATTCTTATGAAATCTAAATAGTTCTATTGTATTTTTTATTATACAATGTTTGAAATAATGGCGCGCCGGTGAAACAATATTTTGTTTATTAAAAACTTCCCATTTAATATATATATATATTCTTATGAAATCTAAATAGTTCTATTGTATTTTTTATTATACAATGTTTGAAATAATGGTGCGCCGGTGAAACAATATTTTGTTTATT
The DNA here is from genome assembly GCA_021202915.1 of Heliconius himera. Taxonomy (NCBI): domain Eukaryota; kingdom Metazoa; phylum Arthropoda; class Insecta; order Lepidoptera; family Nymphalidae; genus Heliconius; species Heliconius himera. The sequence continues at coordinate 243,485 of JAJHJA010000442.1, forward strand.
AAAAACTTTCCCATTTAATATATATATATATTCTTATGAAATCTAAATAGTTCTATTGTATTTTTTATTATACAATGTTTGAAATAATGGCGCGCCGGTGAAACAATATTTTGTTTATTAAAAACTTCCCATTTAATATATATATATATTCTTATGAAATCTAAATAGTTCTATTGTATTTTTTATTATACAATGTTTGAAATAATGGCGCGCCGGTGAAACAATATTTTGTTTATTAAAAACTTCCCATTTAATATATATATATATTCTTATGAAATCTAAATAGTTCTATTGTATTTTTTATTATACAATGTTTGAAATAATGGCGCGCCGGTGAAACAATATTTTGTTTATTAAAAACTTCCCATTTAATATATATATATATTCTTATGAAATCTAAATAGTTCTATTGTATTTTTTATTATACAATGTTTGAAATAATGGCGCGCCGGTGAAACAATATTTTGTTTATTAAAAACTTCCCATTTAATATATATATATATATTCTTATGAAATCTAAATAGTTCTATTGTATTTTTTATTATACAATGTTTGAAATAATGGCGCGCCGGTTAAACAATATTTTGTTTATTAAAAACTTTAGTTGTTATTGTGAAATTTTAAACCTGTTCAAACTTCTAACAGATTTTGTCATTATTACTAATGGCATTGTTTCTTTATTACTCATAAGTCATAAGCATTAGTTTGAATATTTTCGTTATCATTTGCGGTAGTTTAATAGGTTTGTTCATTTATAAAGAATCTATAAAAGCCAAAAACATTTCTAACATACTCACTTTTAAACCGTCTTGCGGTACATTAATTCGTGTTGAGTTAAATAGTAGTTGAAAATGTCGAACTGTGATCATGTTACTAGTGTGTTTTTTACTAAAGAACAGGAGATTGAAAGTAATTGCTGGACTGACAAGGAATTGGATGAAATTTGCGAGATTGTTGAATCAGCAGAATGTGCTATGGAATTCAACGATAAATTCACAAGTATTGAGTCAAAGACTTTTGATTCACAATTTGATGAAGCTTTGTTCAACATAAGTGAAAGTGTGGAAAAGCAGTAAGTAATAATGATTATTAATGTTTTTTTTTTTTTATTTATTTCTTCTTTTTCCTGTTTAAATTTATGAGATATTGAATTTAAAACTTATTTTTTCTTTGTTAACCAGCTTACAAGTTGGCAGAGGCTTGAAACGCATAGCTCAAGATAACGATAAAAAAGTTGTGAAAATGAGACGTCCAAGCGAACCTTCAACTTCGAGGGATTCAGAACCATCATCATCATCATCATCAGTTCAACCATTAAACATTGACATGATCAAGTGTGAGGTATGCAAAATACTTGTTAAAAGGAGATATTTAGCAAATCATTACCGAAGCAATACTCATAAAAATAATGCATTACGCATTCATCACAGTTTTCCTAATGTAACATTAATCGAAAAAGCATTTGGAAAACGTGTTTATACTTACAGAATAACTCCACTCTCCGTTAGTGATGAGCTTTTAGATTTTAATTTGTTTTTAAATTCCGTCAGAGATACTCTTTTTACTTTAGTTAGTGAGAGTATAGTAGCTTTGAAAACCTTTAAAGTTAATTTTATACTCCAAGCTAATTTTATTCAACAATGTAAAGAATTGACAAATACTTTTGATTTTCAAACTCCGAATGTCGTCATTAACGAATCTGTTAATCTAAATGAATTTCTCGATTCTCTAAATGAAACATTTGCAAACAAAATAACTGAATTTGAAAAGAAAGACAGCGGTTGGTCTATTCAGAAAATATTAAGTTTGGATATGAATGTGAATAAATTTAATCCACTTCGCGGATCTTCATACATTGATTTGCCTCACGACATACGAAACAAAAAGGCAGTAATAAATGTAAAAAATAGCGATGTTCAGTGCTTTAAGTGGGCTTTACTCTCAGCATTGTACCCAGCAAATAAAAGTTCAGATCGAGTCTCTTCATATTCAAAATATGAAAACAAGTTAAATTTTGTTGGTGTTCCTTTTCCTGTGAAGTTAACAGACATTCATAAAATCGAAAAGTTGAATAATTTGAGTGTTAACGTTTATGA